>CBVK0100099534.1:0-24520 GCA_900067695.1 Picea abies | reverse complement strand
GAGAGAGAGAGATGTATGTATGTTGGGTGGAATTACCACCCCAATTTTACTACTGATACTTCTTTTGAGATCAAGCAAGTCTACAGGTTATGCTAGATATATTGTGGTTCTCATGCGCTCTATGGTGAGCACATGTCCCCAAGTTGGAGCACGATGTTATCCCCACTTTTTAGGGATAACTAGGAGATTAAGTCTCGAGGCCCATAGGTCCTAGACATGGAGTACCGAGAGAAGGATTGACCTGAGCATAGCCATGGAGGGCCCACCCTTTTCTTCTTCAATCATCCTTGTCTTGTCAGCAACAATAGCATCCATCACCATCGGCTTGGTCTTGTATCAGAAAGAGTTCTTTCTCCATGAGGTAATTGGTCCAGGTATCATGGTATGTGTCACTTTTGATCANNNNTGGTCCAGGTATCATGGTATGTGTCACTTTTGATCATTAAAACCTTTAAAATATATGAATATGATTCCTTTTATTTCTAACAATTGCTTGGATCTTATATTTTCCCACTTGACCATGTTTTGGGGTATTGACAAGGTGTCCTAGCAAGCCTTTGTCCATAGGTTTTGGTTTTCCACTTGGGGGGACTTTTGAAAGGCCATCATCCGCTCCCATCATAAAACCAATATTTCATCTTGTTTCCCGCTCACTTGTCCCACCCCCCTTGTCTGGGAATTGGGTTGACCTTTCTTTAGGATTGCACCTTGTCTCATGGGAAGAAGGGGATAAAGGCCGAAAAGGTAAAAGCAAGTTGGTAAGAGATAACAGCCTAAAAATAAAACCTCGAGATGCTTCGCCTAGGGATCCCTGAGAAAAAAATAAAAAGATTCTCAGCAAGAAACTAGAGGGACCCAAAAGAAAATAATAAAACAAGATCTAGTCATAGGATAGGGGCTCTCATCATGAGCCAACCTATTAAGTCTATGGGTACTTAGCAGTATGACATTTCCACCAGCTGGTTACCAGTCCAGGGTAGTGACTCTTCACTGCATGGCCAAGGGAAAGGGGGCCTCATCACGAGCCAACCTTTCCTTTATATGAAAGTACTTGTGAGTAACCCTGCCACCACTGGTCACCACACTGGGGCAATGTACCCTAATTATCTCTTGAACAAAAATAAAAATAAAATCAATAAAAGAATAAAAGAATAAAGACAAGAATGGGCTTGGAAAGAGGGCATTTATGATAGGTAGAGCTCACCTTCTACAAAGGCACCCATAGATAACACATTGCATCCTTGGTTGTCACTGCGGCCACATGCTTGGACTTCCCTTAACCACATCACCCACTCACATGGTTTTGATGAGGTTTTCTTCTGGGAACTCATGTTTTTCTATGGACACTATCCCAATAGAATGTTTTGTCTTTTCCTCCAGATTTGTATAGAAGGCTTGTGTAATGTCTTTGAGCTATTGACAGATGTATTAGGGATTTTATGCATATGTTTAATAATATTAATGATGAGACGTGATTGAAATTGCTATGATCCATGTGACTGATGAGCCCATGGAGGGCGTATCTTTTGATGTGCAGGACCATGCCCGACGGACAGATACCATTTGGACTAGTACACATGGGGAGATGATCAGTTTAGACCTCCATGGGGCTGAAGAGCCCACTAGATGGATGCTAATACCCCATCAGGTGGGAAGAGATAGGGTAGAGAATGATCAGAGACTTTGCACCAGATAACAAGAGAACATTCCACCAGAGGCACCTTAGCACTGCTTGGCCTAGGGTGATTGACCCACTTTCAGAGGGACATTGGCTCTAGATGGCCCAGGACGTGACCAGGAGGCTTATGACATCATAATGAGCATGTTGGCAGTTGGCACGTGTGGCATCTTGGAGGAGCCCAATGAGGGTTAGGTTATTGCTTCAAGAGGTTGCACTTACCCTAATAGGGGCTAACGTCACCCTAGAAAGGGGTGACGTCTTACCTTTTTTCTTGATTAGGGTTTAGATTTGGAAATTTAATGTAAAAACAGTATGATTTGATATTATGGCCTTGCCGACCTTTTTACCTAACCTAAGATGTAAAATTAGGTCAAGGTTTTGTATAAATGGTAGATTTTCACTCTCATTTTATGATCATCTCTCACTCACCACTTGGTGAGGTATGAAACTTGTGCCCTATCTTGGGTTATTGTATGATTTAAGGAGTCACACTCATTAAAGGAAGACATTTTTTGGAATATTTTGGCATTTCTCTTGAAGGAAGGTGTTACAACTAGGGTTTGCATGGTTATTTCTTGATCAATTGTAAGTATTTTTCTGCAAAACTTCTTGAATGAATGGTTGTAGTCTAAATTTCTTACATATGTTTATGAATATTGTTGAATCAAAGCCCTAGGTGACAAGCACACAAGTAGGTCATTGTCTCATGTCCCCTGATAGAGAAATTTTCAGCCATTGAAGAATAAAAAGAGAGCCTAGCCATAGCTAAACTCCTTTTTCATTCTCTCCTTTGCTATCTGTACCATTTAGAATTAAAGAGGAAGAAGATGTCCCAAGCCTAGGTTATCTACACTTAGGGCCATTTTTATTTTAGGGTTTGATGAAAGAGCCTTGATATAGCAACACTCTCCCTCATTAATCCTTCTTGTCTTGATTTTGTGGTTCATTTGAGCTAGTTGTTTTGCCAAGTTGACATAAGGAAGGAGGAGAGAGAACGAGGCCTTGCTGTAGAAACACCGGAATGAGACTCTCTCCCCTAGGGTTTTGATTTTGAGGCCTTTCCTTTGCAACACCTAAAAACTTCTCCCTCTTATCCTTAGTCTTTGTTTCCTTCAACTCTTGCATCCTTCATTATTGACTCCATTAAACCCTAAGGAACTGATCCTAAGACCACAAGCATTGAAAAATAACTTGCTCTAAATACTCTCAAACACTCTGAATTTCAAACCCTAACTACACTAACCCTAGCCCAAACTAACCTACTAACCCTAGTTGTTGACGTCATCATTGGTTATTTCATCTTTAATGTAGCAACGTTTTATCTTGAGATCAATTGAATGGTGATTTAGGCATTGAAAGAAATAAAGTGTTGATTGGTTATATTAAATGATACATATTTTCAGTGTTTATTGGTGAAGTGACATTATTTTCATTGCTATATTGATAAACATTGACTTCGTCAATATTTGTTGCCATGTTGCTTATATATATTTATCAACTAGTGTTGTGAAGTAGTAACCCATTGAAATATAGCTTGCATATTAGTTTGTTGTTTTTTTGTTCCAGGCAGGTGTTCTTCCTTGGGGATTTTCTTCATTATTGGTTGTTTAACCGAGACTATCTGTTTGGGTGGTGACTTGTGAAGGGGGAAAATCTTATTTTTTCCTCATTAGCCTTTTTCCTCTTCAAAAACCCAGGTCACCAGGGATGTCTCCCCTGGGCCTCACCTCCCTAAAGAGAAATAACCATCCCATTGTGGTGAAATTGGGTGGGATAGGTTCCTTTTACGCCAGTTTGGCCTTCAATCTTATAGCCTTTTTCCTAGCTACAAACTGTTTGATAATAAGAAGTAAATAGACCCATTCTGCAAGTGTGTTTTCAACCATTTGGTGAAATTCCTCACCATTTTCTAAGAAAGTAAGTGGGAAGATCGTCTCCTAAAACTAATACGAATTTTCACTTAAAGTGGTCTTTCTGCGGTGATTTCTTAGTTTTTCACTTGTACATTGAGAGTAAACTTTTATGGGTTCTCATAAACAGTGGGAGATATGGATATGGAATTTATTATATAGTTAAACTTGGTGGTAATCCTCACACCATACGCTTATTTTTATTGGAAGCCCAAGGAAGAATTCCAAGTCAAAAGGAAACGACTATACAACTTGACAATGGGGATTGAAACATAACTTATATCGGTAATTGAGAAGATGAGATGGGCGAACCAAAATTATTAAGCCACAAGACTTTTTCTTGAATTGATTTCAACTGATATATGGTTTCATGTTTCCGCGTGAAAGACTCCAAACGAGATCTGGACCACCTTGGAAATTTTGTTTGGAAAGAAGCATGATATGAGAGGTCATATGCTTGAGGCAGATTTGAATACTTTGGATCCTAATTTTTTTGATAATATACAAGATTTCTTTACTAAGATTAAATCTCTGATATTGATCTTATAAACTTGTGTTATTGATAATTCTAAACAAGTGGACCAACTTATTCTAACAATCAAACTATGACCAAAATATGTTGTCTATTTTTCCACATTCCATTTAGGCAGGTATTTCATGGGAACAAATTGGAAGAATCTTTCCATGGATCAATTCGTTGATTCTCTCACACATGAGTAGGAAAAATCATTTAGGTGGGCCTAATAAAGGATCCTAAAGCACATGCACTCATTATGAATGATGGAAAAGGATCATCCAAACAAAAGGGAAAGGGGAAATCACAACATCCAGAGCCAAAGAAGGAGGGATATTCCAAACCCTTCAATGATTCTTCAGGTTCCAAAGACTCTTCATATTCCAAGAAGAATAAGGGAAATTAATGAACTTACTACAATAAACTGAATCATGAACAATCCACATGCATTAAGAAACATATAGATATTATGGCACATGCACTTCAGTAGAACAACCTTGGAAAATTCATTCTAGAGGGAGTCAAGAAGCAGAAGGAAAAATATCCTTCTCCTAAGAAAGGTAATAATCATGCTCTTGTTGCAATTAATTCCTCATCTGATTCATGGATTATATATTTTGGTGCATCCCATCATATGGAAATAAAAGATGAAGTTTTTTCTTATTTGAGTCCATGCTCAAGACCCCCTATTACCATGGGGGATGATATTATAGTAGTAGTAGTAGGAGAGGGGAGAGTGGAACTCCATAATGGCAGTTTTGAGAATGTTTTACATGTTCCAAATATTTCTATGAATCTTCTCTCAGTTTATCAGATCACTTAGAAATGTGAAAAGGTTGAATTTACATCAGATTCAGTTTCTGTACTTGACATGCATGACAATTCCATCATTGCAATTGGTGAGGTGGATCACAATTCCAAGTTGTATAAATTCAGTAAGTTTTCTAACGATAACTCCTCTTTTTTACTTACACATAAGGAGATTAATTTGCATGCACCTCCAGTGCAACATGCAAATACTCTTATGCTTCCATTAGTTTTAGACATCAGAGATGATTCCATACGCTCATATTTTGTACATGGAAATAAGAAGGTAGTACATCCAAATAAGAAGCCAATGTCGAAGCTTCAGCAGATGCCCAAGAACGCACACACCACACTTCAAGTAGCAGGAAACCTTGCAGGGAATCCATTAGATTCGAGGAGGACTCGATCTCAACATGAGGATCCTTCTCATGTAATTTCAACTTCTGAGCCTGTGATGCCCATGCATTGTTATATGGTTCAATATTTTGATCCAAAACTCTACAATGAGGTTGTGGGAAATAAATTATGGCAAGCATCCATGCAGAAGGAGTATGACTCGCTCCTAAAGAATCAAACTTGGCATCTGGTTCCACTTCCACCGGAAATGAATACTTTTATGTGCATATGGGTCCACATGAACAAGAGGTACAAGGTTAGACAGGTTGCCAAAGGACTTCATCATATCCATAGACATTTCAACATATTCAAAAATAATTTATCTGAGAAGAATTTTTAGACTTTGTGGGATCATCTTGCAGTGAAGAGCACAATTGTGTAGCAGCTACCATTTTCTTCTTTTGATGCATTGTATTTTAAGGGGGGGTTTTGTTCCCACATGGTTTTCCATCTTTCCTAATTTTTATTCAGTGTTCATTAGTTGCATTGTACATGAGTACCTAATATGGTCTAGTATTCGGGACTCATTTTTTAATCCATAGTGATGTTCAGGGGGGTGTTGGAGAAATTTCTATTTTCAACACACTAGTTCAGTGGGAGTTAACTGACTAGTTCTATTTTAGATCATCTCTATTATGCTATTATGCATGCATGCATTCTGCTATTATGAAATGTTATGTCCTATATATGAGTGTATTCCACTCATTCATTGTGTCATATTGATCATATTTATCATCATCTATGTATCAATCATTACCTCATTGGAGTGGAGTGAATATATTTTCTCATTCTTCCATATTGAATCTATCTTCCTTTCTTGATAATATTTGTTTGTACTTGCCAACGTAACTGATCCACCCACTTTATCTCAACCCCTTACTATATTGATCTCATGATTTTGGATTTCATCACCAACTAGTGGTTTCATTATGGGAATGTTTGTTTGATTGTTTGCTTCTTATATTTGTAGTGTGTGTTGTTTTTTTTCCTTAGTGGACCTTAGGTCGAGTTAGTGTCAATGGTGTCAGTTCATGGGAGTACCCATGAAGGAAGCTCTTTTCCAAGGGAACCTTCTGCATTTCCTTATTTTGGAAACATTGGTCCTCCATGCATTGCCACACTGAGTCTTCCAGGACTCACCATCGCATTACCGGTTTGGTTGTTCCCCACTCTGGTGATATCAAATTTTTCGAGTGCTTCAAATGCACCTAATGCTTCGGATGCAATTACACCAACCAAAAATAAACCTCATGTCGACCTTTCACCTTCTTCACTTATCAGGTCTCCTTCCCTTTCTCCTTCTTCTCCTAGTGAAATGTCTAAAGAGAGTATCCATTTTTATAAGAAGAAGAAGAAACAAAAGGAGAAGAAAAATAAGAATCTAAAAGATATCAAGCCTCCAACTGCATCAGGTCATGTTGGATCCAAGAAACCGACTATTTTTAATCATACTAGGAGTGTTGATAAAGTCAACAAGTCTAAAACGTAGAATCCTAAACCCAAATTCCCTTGCAGGACTTGTAAGGGTGACCACTTTATGAGGGATTTCCTTGGTCTCCCCAAGTTATTAGAAATGTGTTCTTTCATGTCATCATACCATGTTTGACATGGTGGTGACACCCCATCAACTAGTGACATTAACGTTGGTAATAAGAATAGAACTGTCAAATTTTCTTATAGGTTATGTGAAGGTGATCATCATTATCAACTTTTCCCTCGTATGGATGAGGCATATTATTTTTTGGAATATCTTAAACTTGCAAATGGTTATCGTAATATTTCTCCCAACCCATCGTTAGTTTATGTATTGGTCAATTGAGTTCCATCCCCATTTATTCTGGTTGATCAGGTGGTCAATCTAGTTCATCCTCAGTTGAACCAGTAACCCAAGTAGTTGATCTAGTCTTGTCATTGATCAACTACACTCTTCATCTAAAGAGTGAACCCGAAGTGGTCAATATAGTTCCATCATCAGTCGATCCCAATCCTCCCTTGAAGTGTGCAGCCAAAGTGGTAAATCTAATTCCATCGTCGATCAATCCCACTCATCATTTGAAGAGTGTACCTAAAGTGGTCAATCAGGTTCCTTCATTAGTTGATCCCACTCCTCATTCAAAGAGTGACGATGTCACTTAGGTCTACCTTGTTAATACAGCTTCACCTAGACAAGGAGCACTCCCTTAAAGCACCCCCTTCAATCACTCAGATGATTTCTATTGATTGGAATCATTTGATAGAACCACATATTCCTTCATACGTTCCTTTCCAAATCATTGTGCATGTTTGTGGTAGAATATTCCTAACACTATAATAGACGAAGGTGATTCTATTAACATCTTATCTTTGAGTGTTTGTGATGATGGAATATCCAACAATACTGAGAGGGCGGGGTGAATCAGTATTTCCTAGTTTTTCTTTTTAACTTCATCCATATTAATCACACATATTAATTATTCAATTAAGAAATATTTTATGAACACAATATTTTATTATGGAACCCAACACGGAAAACCACCAACACTTTTCTATTAACTACAAAATTCATTTTCATACAAGTTACATAGAAGGAAGATATTATTCCTTTTCGATCAACACCAACTGATCAGGATTGACCCACAACCTTGTTCACCAGCACCAACTGGTAGGAGGATACGACCCCCTGTTTAGTCAGCTACAACTGACAAGAAAGAACCAACTCCCTCTTTTCACCAGTAACAAATGGTAGGAGGATTTGACCCCTTGTTTAGTCAGCTACCAATGAAAAGGAATCACCAACTCCCCTGTAGGATCCTACATGCCCTTGCACCACCCAACCACCCTTATTTTATAATGAAATAAAACCTCTTATGTACTTCACTGAATTTGACTCATGCAACCATTGTTGTAATTTTTACTTGTCTGCTGCAACCTTTGCTTCTATGGTCTTCTGTATCAAGTACTAGATTGCATAATTTTTTCTCTATCTTCTTATGTTCTTGATCTTCAATAAGACATTGATAGGCACCTTAGAATGAACAATTCTTCATCTTGGACTCTACTCATGTTTTTGATCTTCTAATCTGAACCAACAGAGACACACTCTTCTCGCCACTTTTTCTCGTTTATATAATCTTCAAACTGGTGTGAGATATAAAAAATTGTGTCCCTTTATTTGAACCATTGTATCTTTTCATTTAAAATGATAATCTAAACTTTAATTAATATCAATTTTCCTTTTTATTCTTTATTCATGTTTTCATGATTTAACTCTCTTTTAATCATGACTGTGTATCGCTTCATTTTTGTCATGAGTTGATCACGGACATGGATTGACTCATTAGATTGTACTCATGTTTCTACTGTGTTATCGGTTCACCAACTAACCATATTCGATCATTTATAGATTCTCTGTATTGTTCTGGTGTAACGTTTTGTCGAATGAAATCTGTATGAGGCACTCCCTTCAAACCAATTTCATATGACCATGGCCACATAACCATAGGATTATTAATCTAAGAGACATATTACAATATTCCCTTTCAAATATCTTTACCATATGACCAACGACGGTGACCTCACGCTATGTGATACAGGCTCTTGAGCATTTATGATTCAACAGTCACGATTCAATCTCCCGATGAGATGGATGATTGTCGAGAATTCGGGTCTTTGTGATTTCCAACCTTTCAAATCTCCTGAATACAATATCACTGAACATATTGGATGGTTCATATTATATCTTGGAACCATATCAATGGTTAGCGTTAATCCTTACACTCATCCTTCATTTCTTAATCCAATGGCCAGGACTTAATCAAGCAATGAGATGTATGACCACCTTTTACTCTGTGACTTTGTCTATTATGCTCATGCTATCCTTCCATTGTATTTTGATCAATGGTTGAAAATTCAGCCGACATCAAATCGACGGTTCATATCTCCTTCGGGTCTCTAGGCTCTGGATATTTCAAATCTCAACCTTCACGCTCTCCCATAACAATTTTATTCAAAGTCCACAAATTCCTGCCACATGTCCTCCTCGAATCAATGGTCCTCATTCACTTTGGGACTTTGGCCTTCGGGAGTTCGGGACTCTGGCTATTGCGACTTTGGTCCTTCGACACTTCAGCTTTTTGTGAATTCAACCCTTTGCAAATTTAGTTTTTGGGACTTTAGAACTCTTGTCATTTTTTGGTGGTGAGGCTCCCGAGGTAAAGCTCCTAGAGTGACATCACTTGATGACGTGGAACGAGCCAGGTGTCTGCCATGTGTCACTCAAATTTGTGATTTGCACGTACCTGAAATGTTGAATCAACTTGACACTTTTCATTGTATGATTGTGCCAAGGGTCCTGTTGATGTGGTATGCAACATGTCCTTGAATTATATAGTTGAGGTTTACTTCGGGTCTTTACCCGGAGTCCACAAGATTACGCCACGTCTTTTCGGGATCAGACGACCTAGATTTTCTTTGAACAAACTGATGCTTGAGATATTTTTCGGATGATATGATGACTTTGATTTACTTTATATGATTTGATGGTCCATATCTACTTCAGATCTTCAGATATCCAGAATTCAGGAATTTCAAATCTCAAACTAACGGAGTTGTTTCCAAGACAGTTGTCATGTCGTCAATATGTTCAAAGAGAAGTTCAACTCGGAAAGCCTTCTATTGCGTCGGCCATTTCTGCAGTCCTTAAGACTTCTATTGCATCGACCATCCCTGAGTTAGTCCTGAATCACTTGTTACTTTGATCTACATCAAATATTGTTACTTGTTTCATGTCATTGATGGAGGATACATTAAGGCCTTCCTGTGACGAGTCTTTTCCTGTCGAATTCAACTCATTATCCAAGAATTAGACTTAAAAACTAATTGGTACCTTGGAACTTGCATGCCTCAATGGCAGGTTTCCTTGCTTTCAACAGTGGGTTTTCATTATTGACCCCTGATCGGGAGATTCCACCGAGTGTTCGACTTCAGCTCATTTATTCACATTCGTTGGATTGTATTGGTGTACCTTGGGAGTCATTGACATTAATGGTGATTTCCCTCGCACTTGTTAACAATATACACTAATGATCGGTAATCAAGTGGTTTCTACCATGTTTGACTTCAACACATGTATTCATATGGTTAGATTCGTACTATAAAGTGGTGGAGATGAAGACCCTGGATCTTTTCTGACAGATTCAGGTTGTGTTGGAATATATTTAGTGTACTATTGCATAGATCCACATTGTATGTCTGGTGGCTATGTTCAAATTTGAGTCTTTAACACATAGATCCACAGTGTATTTTTGGTGGCTATGATCAGATTTGAGTCATATTGGCATGGATCCACAGTGTATGTTTGGTGGCCATGACCTGTCTTACTTAACATGGATCTTCGCGTGTCATCATTTATGCTTTGATTCATTTGTATTCTGAGTATGGGAATTCCTACCTCAGTGATGATGTATTATTGTACTGTATTTCCTTGTTTGTTAGCAGGTTTCCGACCGACTGTTCCTTGTTCCCTACACACACTCGACAAAGTATTTCAACTATCACTCTGTTCTAACTTCATACTTTTGGGGTCTCTCTATTACACATTATTTTATTTATCCCTATGACCATTAATGATGTAAACCTATTTGTTGCCTTCAGAGGGTTCAGTGGCCTGAGTTCCTAAAGAGAGAAGGGAGAAGAACTTTTCCTGAGAAAAGAAGTTGCATTTTTCTATGTAAAAACCTTATAAAAATGGAAGTTTGCAAGCTACCTATGCATTAGGGTTAGAGAATGCCTAATTCTTGCAGGCTACATCATATATAGGGTATGAACAGTTCGCAGGTTTCACTATAAGAAGGGTGCGAGAATGCTTACACGTGGGAAAAACGAGTGTTTGCTCAAATCTTCTAGAAGGAGAAACTTCCATGGTGAGGTGGCATCCGAATGGTTTGGATCTTATTCGCTTTCATGATTTAGTGGGATCATCATAACCTCCTCACCTTATCCTCTTCAACTTATAAAAGGAGAGGATCTCTCATGGAGAAGGGCTTCTGGAGCTTAGCTTTGGTTGGCTTGGTTAGAGTGGCTTTGAGATTTTCTTTATCAAGATAGATTGTGAGTAGCTATCAGATCTATGGTATCAGAATCCTTGGAGCAAGAAGTGTGTGGGGAATGAAGGACATCTGGAAGGGACCTTACAACATCAAGGAAATGGTTGTAATCTCTCTTTCACATTTAATATGATACATTAATATGATTATTTTATCGGACTAATTGGTAGGTGCAGACACTAACAGATCTCCCTATATCCACCTGGATCTAGAACAAAACAGGACAGAACATGATGCTTTACTTAAGTTTTAGATATTGAATTTACTAACTAAAGAGGGATGAGTGACATACCGTTTAAATGTCACTTCTTCTCGCCATTGCCATGCTAGCTCCATTCCAATGCTCATACAATGATGATCCTGCAAAAGAACGAAACCATCCAAAGTGATAGCAATAGCATAAACTCAATATAAACTTATGTATGTGATCAAGGAATCATACAATAAAACACAAAAATATTTATAGCAAATAATCATATTACTGTATCATATTAAATGTGAAAGAGAGATTACAACCATTGCCTTGATGTCGTAAGGTCCCTTCCAGCTGTCCTTCGTTCCCCACACACTTCTTTCTCCAAGGATTTTGAGACCATAGATATGATAGCTACTCACAATCTATCTTGACAAAGCAAATCTCAAAGCCACTCTAACCAAGCCAACAATTCCAAGACAACCAAAGCTAAGCTCCAGAAGCCTCCATGAGAGATCCTCTCCTTTTATAAGTTGAAGAGGATAATGTGAGGAGGTTAGGATGATCCCACTAAATCATGAAAGAGAATAAGATCCAAAACATTCAGATGCCACCTCACCATGGAAGTTTCTCCTTCTAGAAGATTCGAGAAAACGCTCGTTTTTCCTACGTGTAAGCATTCTCGCACCCCGCTTATAGTGCAACCTGAAAACTATTCACACCCTATCTATGATGTAGCCTACGAGAATCAGGCATTATCACACCCTAATACATATGCATCCTGTGAACTTTCTTTTTTATAAGGTTTTTACACAGGAAAATGCAGCTTCTTTTCTCAGGAAAAGTTCTTCTCCCTTCTCTCTTCAGGAACTCAGGCCACTGACCCCTCTGAAGGAAACATATAGGTTTACATTATTAATGGTCATAGGAATGATGAAAATAATGTGTAACATAGAGCCCCCCAAAGTATGAAGTTATAATAGAGTGATAGATGAAATACTTTGTCGAGTGTGTGTAGAGAACACGGAACAGTCGGTCGGAAACCTGCCAAAAAACAAGGAAATAAAGTACAATAATATATCATCATTGAGGTAGGAATTCCCATACTCAGAATACAAGTGAATCAAAGCATAAATGCCGACATGCGAAGATCCATGTCAAGTAAGACAGGTCATGGCCACCAAACATACACTGTGGATCCATGCCAATGTGACTCAAATATGATCATAGCCACCAAAAATACACTATGGATCTATGTGTTAAAGACTCAAATTTGAATATAGCCACCAAACATAAAATGTGGATCTATGCAATAGTACACTGAATATACTCCAACACAACCTGAATTTGTCAGAAAATATCTAGGGTCTTCATCTCCACAACTCTATAGTACGAATCTAACCATATGAATACATATGTTGAAGTCGAACATGGTAGAAACCACTCTATTACTGGTCATTAGTGTATACCATTAACAAGTGCGAGGGAAACCACCATTAATGTCAATGAATCCCAAGGTACACTAGTACAATGCAACGAATGTGAATAAATGAGTTGAAGTCGAACACTCGGTGGAATCTCCCGATCAGGGGTCAATAATGAAAACCCACTGTCGAAAGAAAGGAAACCTGCCATTGAGGCATCCAAGTTCCAATGCACCAATTAGTTTCTAAGTCTAATTCTTGGATAATGAGTTGAAGTCGTCAGGAAAAGACTCGTCATAGGAAGGCCTTAATGTATCCCCCATCAATGACACGAAACAAGTAACAAGATTTGATGTAGATCAGAGTAACAAGTGATTCAGGACTAACTCAAGGATGGTCGACGCAATAGAAGGTTTAAGGACTGTAGAAATTGCCGACGCAATAGAAGGATTTCTGGGTTGAACTTCTCTTTGAACATATTGACGACACGACAACTGTCTTGGAAACACTGACTCAACAACAGGGATCACAGACTGATTTGTAATCTTATAAGGGAGTATGATCAGAAGACAAGTGGATTTTCCAACCTAGACACAAAGCGAGTGAAAGAGTGTCATGTTCAAAAGTGACTCTTTCATGGAATACAGGTTTAGACACAATTCTTTCCCAATTTTTTCCCCCGCCATTTATGGTGAGTACCTCTTTATTTTTACGCAATCTTGAGGAGGATAACATATGCTTGTAATGTAAGCTCATCCTTTGGACGAGTCCCTCGGAGTATGTTTAACGAACCCTAGGAAGGAGTGGTTCGGTCCCATATGGGCCTTTCGATGTTTTCTTTACAAGTCCAAGGAAAGAAAACTCAGAGGTTTTTCATGATTATAGAGTCTGTAAAAACACTCAAAAGAGAACTCTCTTAGTTCCTTTTTCATAAAGTAGTCTGATGAGACCGAAAAAGAGATAAATGATCACTCAACAAACGTTTTCTTCAAATACTTTAACGAGCGTGAAAAGAACAAGATCGCTTGGCAATCTTTTCATGTTTAGAGAGTCTAAAAAGAGCTTAAAGGGAACTCCAGGGGGTTCCTTTTTCGTATAACCTTTACGAGTCTGAAAAAGTGATAAAAGTATACTCGGTTACATTCTCATTGATTTACAAGCATGAGAAAGAACTAATACTAAGCTTGGTAACTTATTCTCATGTATTTATGAGCATGAGAAAGAACAAAGACTAAGATCGGGATTGTTTTCATTTTTACGCAAGCTTTAAAACAAAACAAAACTATGCTTGGACCTGGTTTCATTTTTACGCAAGCTTGAACTAGAGGAAACTATGCTTGAGGTAAGTGGTTTCATTTTTACACAAGCTTGAACCATAGAAAACTATGCTTGGACTTCTGAATGCATAACACACGGATGGTTGTTACTTAGCCCCCATCTTAATAAAATAGCGGCTCTACTTCAGCATGAAGTCTAGAGGCTGAGGCAAATGCCCCCCAAGCTTCATTTCATCCAACAACAAAGGCAGAGGAAATGAAGCTTCAAATACTAGATGGACTTGACTCAAATAGAGAGGGGGAGAACTATTTCATCTTTTAACGAGCTTGACATAGAAACAAGAACTATGATCATAACCTCTGTTTCATTTTTTAGCGAGGTTTCCACAAAGATGAAAAAATATCCTCATAAGTGGTTTCATTGTTTAACGATCTTGAAATCAAAAAACCATGCTCAAAGACCTCTTTTTCATTTTTTAATGAGGTTACCTCGGAGATGCAAAAAACTATCCTTGAAACCTCTGTTTCATTTTTTAATGAGGTTGTTACAGAGATGCAAAAACTATCCTCGAAACCTCTGTTTCATTTTTTAAAGACGTTGTTACAGAGATGAAAAAACTATCCTTGAAGTCTCTCTTCTTGATCATGGATTCCAAGAGGACAATGCTCTGGAAGGACACCATGTCAAGTGACAAAACTCGATCATGGCTTCCAAGAGGTCTTCGCTAGAAGGAAGAAATACACTCTGGAAGGACACCATGTCGAGGGTCATGACAGGAGTAAAGAGATCAAGCTCTAACAACCCTATGAAATATATCACCATGTCAACTATTAGATCTAATTCATTAGAAGTCAAAGCCATGGGAGACAATGCCACATAATTGACATGTGGCGGGGGGAAAACCGTCTGCATATAAGAACCATTCAGGGAGGCAATCTAGGAGGGGTCAATGAATGAAAGTTGATCAACAATCATAACCCGTCCATCGTGAGGGAAAGATATCACACGAAAAAGAGTAGACACAATAACTTTCATGGAATAGACATAATATCGCCCAAGGAGTAAAGAAAAATCCAAGGGGTCTTGGACAACCATGACATCAATAAAGACAATTTTCCCTCCCAGAGTTACAGGAAACTGTGGAAGGGTCCCTAAAGGTTGACTAGTTCTTCTGTTAAAAGCTAACAGATTCTGCATAACCTGTGCAAGAGGAGGATAACCCAAATCTTTCCAAGAAATAGAGGATAAAATACTAACAGAAGAACCTTCATCTATCAACGTTTGGGGAACATCTTGACCACAAACATGTACTATAATTTGGAAAGGAATGTAAGAGGGAAGACGAGGTTTGGTTAGCACACCCCAATCAAAATGAATGGTCTCATTACTTGGAGGGGGTACTACAGGAGAGGGAGGAATACCCCTCGGCATGGGATATTCTGTATCAATGAGAAAAACATGGGTAGTATCGGGTTTACTCTCTAGTGGGAAACTAGGATCAACCGATGGAGAGATCAGATCGACCACTTGGGTTTCATTCTCCAAGGGGAGAATGGGGTCGATAGGTGGAAACAGATCGATCTCTTGGGTTTCACTCTCTAACAGGAGAGTGGGGTTGACCGAGGATGGGATCGGATCAACCACTTGGTCTACTGGTTCATCCAAAGATGTGACCAGATTGACCACTTGATCAACCGGACTGACCGACAGGGGAATCGGATTGATCATTCCATCAACTACAGGTGGGTTGAGAGAAAGCTTGCGATAAACAGCTAGAAGTTGAGGCTGTGAAACAGTCATGTCTTCTAGTAATTTCGAGGCTTCATCCATTTGAGAACAAAGGTGAGTGAGATGACTCCCTTTGCATAACATACATGAGAACTTGACTCTACTTTTCTTCTTCCCAACCATATCATGACTGGTTGACGGGGTGTCGTCAGCATGTTGTTCAGAGGCTAACGACATGGGTTCGCGAGGGCATGTAGACCATGCTTCTATAACCTTGGATAGACCAGGGCAATATTTAAGAAGATGACTACCCTTACAAAGCCTGCAAGGGTACTTGGGCTTATGAGGTGTTTGGGTGATCTTGACATCATCAACACTCCCAGCATGATTAACAATAACTAGTTGTTTTCCAACATACTCGATAGCGGTCAGAAGTTTGTGTCCTTGCTTAATTTTCTTCTTCTTATTCTTCCTTTTCTTCTTCTTCTTATTCACCAGGTTACTAGCTTCAGAACTTTCACTCAACGAAGAATATGAAACGGAAGGCGACCTTGCAAGTGAAGAAGGCGAAGAAGACCTTACTAGTGAAGAAGGTGAAGGATCAACATGAGGTTGATGCTCTTGGGGGGAAGTGCTTGTGACTGAAGCACTAACTGCATTCGGGATTACCTGAGTGGAAAACAACCATACCGGTAACCCAATAGTGAGACCTGGAAGGCTCAAAGTAGCGATGTGAGGAGGACCAATGTTTCCGTAAGAAGGAAAATCAAAAGGTTCCCCTGGAGAAGAGGTTCCTTCATTGGTCATTTTGGGAACTGATGCCATTAAAAACAAAAAATTGAATCTAGAGTCCTCTAAGGAAAACAAACAACACACACTAAAAATCTAGGAAGCAAGCAAACAAACAAAATCTTCTCACAATGAACTCACTAGTTGGTGATGAAATCCAACGTCGTGGGAACAAAGTAATAAGGGGTTGAGATAGAGCGGGTGAAAAAGTTACATTGATGACCTGCTTAACAGACTTACACCCTGGTGAAAGCTCCCACACATAATCATGGGTATACCCTCCAAGGAGCCCGAGTGAGTTTGGCCAATGTCGATTCCAGGTCTCGTGAAGACTTGCCCCTCCACAGTCACCTCGTGTAGAGAACCTAGAGAGATAGGCCACTAAGGTTACCAATCATTACAATGATTCCTGGGGAAATAGTCAATAGTCCGATCCACGTGCCAGCGTAGGGTATCTAGCCCGAGATCAAATTGAAAGGCTTTCACTCATCATTGTGGGTATACCTCTCAAGCGACCCCCATAATACACGCAATCTCTACACCAAGACCAACAAAGAAGGGTGAGTAAATTTTCCAGTCTCAATGCGACCTCGTGATTGACCCTTGTGTTAGAAGGGCTTCCCAGGACAAAATGTAATAAGTGGATTTAATCGCTCCCTAACTCAAGATTCTATGTTTTTTTGAAACTTTGGAAAGTTATCTTTCACACCTATTCCAAAGCCCTACAACTAATATAATGTACGTTTGCTACCAGAAAAGATAAAAATGTCTAATCAATTTTTATATGTGCTTTATTTTATGGTTGTTGTTACTCAAAAGGAAAATGGTGTGGACAATATGGTGTTTTGACCGACTCAAAAATTATGCAAAGATATGAAGATGCAATATTTTCATTTCGATGAAATCTATGCTACGAGAAGGAGAAAACATTTATCATTCCAATATGCACGATGTCCCAAAATATATTAAACTCATCAATATCAAGATTCTCAAGAAATGAGAAAAAGGTACTGAACACCAATGCACGATTCATGGTCCCCCCAATCATGCAATTTCGCTACTTGAAATGCAAGGATGCCCCCAATCAAATATAAAGCAAGAAATTAAATATTTTTTCTTCAAAAATTTCACTAAAAGTATTAATGAACTTTCTTAAAACAAAGAAACCCAAACTAAAAGTTTTCTTTTAAAGCGAACTATTCAGAAGGAATCTGATCTTTCCCTAAACAATTCTAAAGAAAACACACACTTTGTAATTGAAAGACACTCAAAGCAAGAGACTAATCCTTCAAAACCCAACAAAGAAAAAGTGGCTAAAAGAAACTCACGGGATGTCAAGCAGACTATAAGCAGATCAATATAGGCTCTAAAAGCTCAATCTAGCTAATCAAAGAAAAACTAGGTATCAAAAATGACAAGACCCAATCCAAAAATTTTCACAAACAAGTTCAGAGGCTGACAATATATTACAGTGCGAGAATTAGGTATTCTCGTAGGCTATACATTGATAGGGTGCGAGACGTTTTCACTGAACCTAACAGCAGGGTGTGAACATCAATGATTTTCGCAGTCCATAGACAGGTATAGTGCAAGAATGTCTGTAATCAAAGAAAATTTTGAAAAAGGACAGGGAATCTAAGTGAAATTCTAGATCCATAGAATCTGGATGGATGTACTACAAACTCAGAGACTAGAAAACAAGAAATCAAAGCAAGGGAAACTAGACTAACTAGGAAATAATCTGTTCCCAAGTGGAGTCACCAATTTTGTTATCAGACTAATCGGTAGGTGCAGACACTAACAGATCTCCCTAGATCCACCTGGATCTAAAACAAAATAGGACAGAACATGACACTTTCCTTAAGTTTTAGATATGGAGTGATGTCCAATAGCCAAGCTAGGGTGACATCGAGTGGGAGAGGTATGGAGTGATGTCCAATAAATGCACGTCACTTCCATCCTTTACTCCTTCAATCACTTAGTACATGCTAGCCAACCATTCCATTAATTCATTCAATTAAACCATGCATTGAAACCAACATCCAAAATGCACCACCCTATGTCATATTAACCATTTCCAACCACACCATAACACATATCACATGTTTTTCCATATAATCCAATAAATTGTATAGCCACTAACCCTAATAGCTAGTACTAACAAAAATCCATTTAAACATCAAATCCATAGTGCAGCATTGTATAACATAGTAGCATAGTTCCTTTCTTTTGGATTTTTCTCATATTGCTTCATTTCTTTTCAATTTCTCTTTTGTTATTGATAGCATGTATCTTTTGAAGGTGTCACAAGTAATAAATCAATGAGTAAATATCAAAGGTAAAAATGGCTATCATAAGCCATTATGACATGATATTTGATCCTAGAGCAAGAGATCAAACATGCATTATCCATTTGTCATGAATAGGACCGACATTGATCATCAATCATTCTCAAACATGTAAGCAGTGTCGAACATCAGTAAAAACATCAAATAAGAACCATATTTGATCCTCCAATCTACAAGGGGTCCCACCTACTAGTATTATATATATCATTATCTTATAATTAATAGGCGTTAGCAATACTTTGTGGGTGAAATCCTTGTCGTGATTTTAATCATCAATACTCCTCTTCTTCCTCCCTTTCCTTTTGCCTTTAAGAAAATTAGAATTGGTTGAAGTAGTTGAACTACTTTAGTAGTTAAGTTAACTAAAATATCAACCAACTTTTTAGTTAGGGGGAAAAGTAATAAATCATAATAAGGGTTTTAAATAAATAATAACTAGTAGGTGGGATCCCTTGTGACTCCCCTTTAGCTCTTAACAATCATAACATACTAGTTAATTAAACAAACACATCCCTCCTTGTGACTCCCATCATCATATTCATATTTGACAATTTATCCAATGATTTTTTTGAAATTATTTTCAAAATATGTTACTCATATATCCAAAAAAATAGCATGTTGTCCAAAATTTATGAATCCAACTGTCATCAACAATAAATAAAAATAAAACTTAAAATCCATATTTTCCACTCTGAGATGCAATCTTTCCTTTGTTGTTGTTGTCACCTTTTGATCTCTCTGAATTTTCCTTTGGATGTGTTGACCCTTTAGGCCTAATCTTGTTGATCACATGATAACAATCATCCCTCAAATGCATCCGGGAGGACATGGATTTATCAGAGCCATTGGACGAGGAGGAAGGGGAAACAATGGCTTTTACTTTGTCAGGGGCATGGTGGGCCTTAGTTTTAAACCTTTTTCTAGCATGTGAGGAATGAATTGGTGAGTGGGCATGGGCAACTTGGACAATCTGATTGATAGGTGGGGGAGAAGGTAAGGACAAATTGGGCCAACCACGATGTTGGGAGACTTTCGGGTCGACAATCTCTTGACATCCATCATTTTCAGGAACCTCGGGTTGAAAAGAGACACGCGATGGCACGGGAATACCAGGGGCTTGTGGATCTTGGAAGTGAGGCCTCACATGCCTAGTTTGGGCCACTCCTTGCCTAATCCAATTAAAAAAACCAGCCTAAAATAGCTATCCTAACTCTTGCGAGTCAGCATCAAAGTGAATGGAGAATATAGGCCTTCTAAGGCCCCTGTTCCAATTACCTCTTCCCCGGTTACCTCTACCATGGCTTCCTTGGCTGAAAAAGATCATTCCTACATGCATGATTGATTAAAAAATAGTTCCTTTAACAACCATACAAGACAACTCTTTTAAAATATGAAATAAATTTTGACTCAACAACATATCAGACTCATGCAATCCAATCCATACAAATTGTTTAACCATTATCAATGAGTAGGGGGTGAACAAACGTTATGGGATATGTGACGGGTTTGTATTGAGCGAAAAATGTTAAAATGTGGGGGGAAAGAATCATGGTTACTACTCATAGAAAACACACAATCAACTATAATGTAAACCAAGGAACATAGCATTGTAATCCATCCAAGAAAATGTGATTTAAAATTGTGACGCTACATAATTCTCTTAATTGTTATTAAATTTTAGGAGCAGGGAGTGAAAGATGGATGTGGGAAGGTGAGGGGATTGTAATTAGAGAAAAGTGAAATAATGGTAGGGAAAGAGAGTGGATATTGTTCCTAAAATTAATTAGGTAATCCATAAAACCATTTATATCAAACACAAAATATCCAACACCAACCAAATAATCACTGTGATCAATTAAACAACTATTGTGTATAATTCAATCAATTATGTGTATTAACTTTCTCATTGTTCGCAATTAAATTTTTAACACAGTGTCATCAAAACAAGACAATGTGCCTTCCACAACAACATGTAGAAGAGTTATGTTTCTTCGTTTTTGTCTGCTTAATGTTTTAAAACAATTCCCAAATGAACACACAATCACTTATTTCCACTCTGTTCAACATCAAAACATCAACCACTATCCATGAATTATTTCCTTAATCAAACACAGAAACAAAGATCATGCTCGATTTCATTCCTCTAAACAATTTAATAATCAAATTGCAATGAAATCATACTGTTATAAAACCCGTGCCCATATCTGATGGTGTGACCAAACAATATACATGAACATATGCAGTGGACAACCAAGTTACAACTATTATGATTTTTAAATTGTAATACTCTTGATTTGCAATTAAAACACACAGTGACAACAACCATCAATTCAACTTAAACATGTTGTAGGAAGCCCACACATACCAACGCATCACGCACAAAGCATCGTTCTGACTTAATCAATTATAACTAATGCTTGGTTAACAATTCAATAATTACAATGTAAGATACATCGACTGTGTATTCAATCCCATTTCTCAAATCAGCCAATTAACCATGTTGAGCTATTGATTCGACCATTATAATAACCAATGCAGTGAATACATACCAATAACCAAACCATTTTCAACATAATAAACAAATATGATCCAACAATCGACCACTTTCGACGCTATCCCACCCACTCATAACAATCAACAATATACCCGAAAGGATATAACAGATCCATTTATTAAAACTGAGCCTTGAGTAATCAAAGGTTTTCTCTGTGGACCAACACAAGGAGACTGGAGTCTACCCCCAACAATGGGCGAGAACCTCTGAGACCATATGGTGGACACACAGGACATACCACCAATAAATTTTCAAACAGGGTGACAATTCATGAGATAGGAGAGAATATCAACAGAGGAGAAGAGGCTTCATTTTGGTCTGTAATAACACTGAGAACATGCAGGGTATAACCTTCATGATTTTCTCAATCAAACCAAAGAATGATGAGATAAAACAGAGCCAAGAAATAGAAATCAACCTTAAGAAAGCCTCTTGGCATAATAGCCATCATAACCCATTGCGCAAACATCAATAGCATGAACGAACCCATAACCAAGTGAAACAATACACAGTGACACAAGGTGGTTCAAACCCAACAACAACATAACAACAAAATGATTGGGTATGGTGAAAATAAATATGTGGATATAGCCAGCCAATCTGGACCTAATTAAACCCTTCAACCAAAACCAATAAGGTTGATAGAGAGCCTTCATGGCTTCTAGCACTCAGAATGATTAATGAAACTCTAACTTCAACCATCATTGCAATTAAAACCACACAAGCCATCCAATCTGGACAACAAAATGACCACACAAGGTGGTTCAAACCCAACAACAACATAACAACAAAATGACTGGGTATGGTGAAAATAAATATGTGGATATAGCCAGCCAATCTGGACCTAATTAAACTCTTAAACCAAAACCAATAAGGTTGATAGAGAGCCTTCATGGCTTCCAACACTCAGAATGATTAATGAAACTCTGACTTCAACCATCATTGCAATCAAAACCACACAAACCATCCATTCCAAAGAAATATCACAAGTTTACACAGTTTCCAGTCTTAAGAAAAGCACAAACCCATACATCATTGAGCCAATACCTATTTCATAACCAAAGCAGGTTCATGGATGGAGAAAAAGACATACCAGTAACTAAAATCCTAAAAAACGCAAGCTTGGTCGAGCGATTCTTCCCTTGCCTAAAAACAAATCTTAACCACAACGAAACACAATTGAACAATAGCCAAGATAGGGTGACATCCATTGGGATAAGTATGGAGTGATGTGCAGTAAATGCACATTGCTTCCATCCTCCATCCATTTAATTACTTAGTACATGCTAGCCAACCCTCCATTAAACCATCCAATTAATCGATGCATCTAAACCAACATCCCCTTACTTGCCAAATGAACCACCCTATGTCACATTAACCATTTCCAACCACACCATAACACATATAACTTAATAAATCATATAGCCACTAACCCCATTATCTAGGACTAACAACAATACATTTAATTCAATGCATGTAGTGTAGTGTAGCATAGCAGCATAGTTTCATTTCTTCTTTAGATTTTATCATAGGTCTCTTTTCACTTGCTCTTATTTCATGTTACTAACATGTGCCTTGTGTAGGTGCAATATGTAACAGATCATGGTGATAATAGAAATGTGATAACAATGGATATAATCTAGTCACACGACATGGAATTTAGAGCTTAGAGCAATTAGAAACAACACATAATAGGCATTATCCATCTCCAATAAAACCAAGATTTCATCAATCATGTAGACCCATGTAAGAAGTGTCGAACAACATCATAAGAATGAAATAAGAACCATATCTGATCTCCCAATCTACAAGGGGGTCCCACCTACTAGTATTATATATCTTGTTGGCTTATAATAATAGGATTTATCAATATTTTGTGGGAAAAATCCTCATTGTGATTTTAATCATCAACAAATTAGTGACTTTATAGGGAATTTTTTTTTCAACATATTTAGAAATCAAAACTCATGGTTTCGCAGACCAAGGACAATAGGTCAAGAAGATATAACCAAGAATATTATGCAACATGGGGAAGTGAACAGATTTAATGGAAAAATGACTGGGAATTCAGGAATAACTTATGAAAAATGTTAAGTATGAGGGGTTTTACCACTGTGTGCATAATCGTTCAACTAGAATTTGCTCTTTAAATTCTCAAATGGATGAAGAAATGGAAAGTAGAAGTGGGAGATAACCAATTTTATTAAAAGAAAACAGTGAAAGCAGATAGCAATTTCAAGTGCTTTCAGGGGGACATCGTAACAATTGTGTAATCCTGGTTGCTATTGACTAGCAATATCTTGCAAGAGTTTCACTGTGGCAGAACTAATCCAACAACTTGACCAAAATAAACTACAAGACGAAAAAGCAATAAAAATCATAACAGAATTAAAATTGCAAATAAACAATAGCAGAAAATAAAATGACAGAATTGTAAAACTAGTAGGAAATTGTTAAAAACAGAAAGCAAAAATCAAACTATCATAAGAAGAGATAAAAAATAGTGGAAAATTGAAAGCAGAGATAGACTACTAATATACAAAAAAAAAATCCAACAGCGTTAGAACTTTTCAAGTTGGTCCCACGTAATGTTTCAAGTGAGAACTGTTAGTGTTGTAGGATAATAATCACTCCTGTAAAATTTTTAGAATGTACGTGTTAGTACTCATGAAAAAATCGATCTTGAAAGGACCCAACCATAACACTTGAAACTCTGAGGTAACTAACATCCCTTTAGCGTATATAATTAGATCATCAAGATAGATATGAATACTAATGAATTCATCAAGAGTTATTTGTATAGGTCTTTTAAAAG
>CBVK0100099533.1:2134-15729 GCA_900067695.1 Picea abies | reverse complement strand
TTGTCATCTTCAAAAATTCATTTCTCCTCAACCATGAGGATCCACGTGACATGCCACATACCACCAAAAACAACATGATGTATACTATCCACTCATGGGTGTTGTGTATGCATGTGCATTGTCGTTCATGTCCAAATACCTTTATCAATCTTGCGGTACAAAACCCATGACTAGGGTTGACATCAATGAAAACAACCAATATTCCAACATCCCTCTCTATATCCCACCTCTTCTACTCTCTCCATCCATATATTTCTCTCCCTCCTCCCTCCCTTTCCCCCCTGTACCCTCCTTCTCTCTCTCTCTCCCTCCATCCAAGTCCCCTCCTCTCTCTCTCTATGAATATATCCTCCTTTATATTCCCCTTTTCCCTCCCTCCCACTATCTCTACCCTCTTTTTATCCTACATATACCTGCTCTTTTTCTCTCCCCCTTGTTGTTAGTCCCACTCTCACTCTCTCTCCCACTTATCTCTCTCTCTAAACCCCCTTCTTGGGATTCCTCTCCCACCCTATAATACTCTCATACAATATGTCTCTATCCCATTTTATCCTCACCTCTTTCATATAACCCCCACTCTCTCTCCCCCTGTATCACCCTCTCTCCCTCACTCTCCCCACCTTGCTCTCTTTTCATCTATATAACCCTCCTTCCTCTCACAGATATTGATTAATCCACTCAAATAAAAAATATTACTTTGTATATTCGCAAAATCAAAGATCTGTTGATGCTTGAATCCGTTAGGACTGAAATGGAAACCTCACAAGGATATATATTCCCCTGCATTTTTATAGAGGTGGTACTCCTCTGTGTTTCAAGATATTCTTGGGATTCTAGATTTTCAAATTAGTATAGGACTATGAGAAAGTCTGTTGTAATATTCAAATAAATATAAAGATCTCAGAATTTTTTTTCTTTTTTTTGAAAGAGAGTTCTTGAGAGATGAAAAATAACCTCACACTTCAAATATTAAAAAAAAATAACAAAATTTCCTCAGATCCATCATAGTTAAACTAAGGTTTTCTTATCGTATTAAATAAAATAAAATGGTTTTCATGCATAAGAAAATTTTAATAGAGTAAACAAATGTGGAGCTCAAATAAAGAAAATGATAGATCAATATCAAATATTTTATAATAAAAAATAAGAGTTATAAAACATCGTCAAGACTGATCCCAAAATAGTTCTCTTGGAATTTCTGAAAACTATAGAGTAAGTTACAAAGATTTGAAATTTAAATGCATTTGTCCTCAGGACTAGGATTGAGGCTCCCATAGACCATAAAGAAAATATAAAAATCAAGTAAGTTGTGGAAATAAGATGGAGGGTGATGACAGAGTAGAAAGACCCCAAAAGAAGACATGAAGGAGTTATCATATTTTAGTTAAACATTTCTAGTCAAAAAAGCAGAGTAATTGGATGAAAACCTGATAAACAAAGCAATATGTGATCAGGATAAACTTACTATGATGATATCTGATGCAGGAGCATTGCTCCCAAGCCAGCCATGCACCAGCCATCCAGCCCACTCAACACATTCAAGGAAGAGAGGCGCCATTCCTCTCATATTTTGAATTTGAATTAAGGGCATTTAATATTGTAAGGCTGTTAGAGCCAAAAGGCTGTGCCTATATGCAGGCTTTAGATGTAGATAGCCTTTAATGGTTGTAAGGCTGAATCTAGCTCCAATTTGGACTAGAAAACCATTTAATTATGAATTTAATGTAATTGGATAGAGTAGGTGAGATGGAGGGAAGAGCTCAAAGAGCCCCCTCATGTAAAAGGAGTTTTGGTATCTCATTTTGAGTAAGTTGGTAGATAGAGAAGGAGACGAGACTCTGTCAAAAAGTCTGAGCTCAAGAACACCTTGTAAAGGAGGCATTTTACATTAATACAAACAAAAGGTTTTCCTGCATGTCATTCTATGGTTGTATGAATGTCTTTTATGTGTTCATTATATGTTGCAGATGTGTGTTAGTGTGCATTTGTAGGGACAGATAGGTTCTTCTATCTGTGGGTGTTTTGATTTCAAGTTTGGGGTTCTTTGTGGTTTCATACCAAGAGGTCGTAACAGAACACTGTGGGTTCTAAAAGCTAGTGCATAGAGTGCACCTCCAATTCTACGGAATTTGGACAAAGACGTGCTAGGAGGGTGCACCAGCTGAAGTCTTAAACTCAAGGAAAGATCTCAAGGTTTTTGAACACCTTGGAGACAGGACCGTGCAGAGGGAAGGCACAGAAGAAGACAAAATATCTGAGGACTTCTGTTGAGATCTGCCAAGAGGGCATTGAGCAGATGCACGAGTTGCATTGAGGAGAAGAACTTTGGTTTGAGTTCAGAAAGAAACATAATCACTGGGGGGATTCTGTGAGGAGAAACTCTTCTAGGAGGAAATTTAGTGGATGTGCATATAGATCACAGGAAATAACTCTTTTGAGTTCTGGAATAGAGAAGAGTCCAAGAGAGGATATTCACAGGGTTGTTGAACACCCTACAGATTCAGCAAGGAGTTGCTTGAGCAAGAGATTGCTAAGAGGGCATCTGATTCTCCATCTAAGGGAGAGAAAAGGGTTAAGTCCCTTAGAGGTCTGAGAAATAGACAAGCTCAGGACCGATAGCACCTTCATGCATGCAGAGACTCTACAAGGAGTGTAGGAGTCGGGAATCCTTTCACAGTTTCAGAGAAAGCAAAGTCCAAGAGGGACAGAGACATGTAAAGAGAACAGAGGTCGAATAATCCTTTGAGGATTCAAAGAGAATAAATCTCAGGAGATAAAGTACTTTCATGCATAGGCCATAGCCAAGGCCTTTGATAAGTTTAAATTCTTCCAAGGATCAGGAAGAAACAGAGGCTCACAAGGGAGAGGACAATTGCCATCGGATCAGGCCGAGGACAAGATATGGACTGTTGAAGTTTCACGTCCAGGAAGCAACAGAAGGAGAGTGCATAGGAAGAATAGATCTAGGACATCAGATCTTTCATGGATAGTCGATATCCATCGGATACAGGAGGAGATGCACGAGGTTTAATCCTCATATGAAAAGGAGAGAAGCCATCATATTTTAGCATTTCAGAGATTCAGGGTTCGGCATTTCAGGAATCTCCATGACAAGAGACCAAGACACTTCATGGTGAAAACCCCAAAGTCACAAAATGCGACTTTCCTTTGGAGCAAAACTTTGGCATTTCGGCTATTCGGAGTTCGGAAGGTAAAGGAGGCAGAGATTTTGGTACTGAGAGTTTCAAACTCCCGGTACGCGAAACAACGAAAAGATCAGGACCGTCCATTTTGGAGGACATGTGGTAGAGATCCGAACCCATCGAGATTTCAGATACCGGGAAGTTGAAAGATGAAGATTTGGTTGCGGAGGATTCACGAAATTGCAAATCCCAAAGTCCCGAAAAGGAGCACACATTTGAGGTTTCAGGAAAATCCCCGAAAGGACGTGAGCAGTTGGATGCAGGAGAATCACATCCGTTGATCTCCTTTTGATTTGGAACTTTGATATTTTGGGTACCGGGAACTTGAAGGAGCAGAGGTCTTGTAACAGGGGTCATGAAATCTTGAAATGAAATAACCCGAAAGAGTTGAAGGAATAGCGTTGTGCCACGAAATAAGAGTTACGGGTTTTCGACAATCCCGAAGACATGGAGTCGGGGCTCTTGTTGTTGAAAACTCCGAAGAAGACTACAGTCATGGGGAAAAGAAGTCACATGAATTGAGATAGGGTCCAAGGGGCTAATCGTCATTGAGTGCCATTTCGACATTTTGGCATTTCAGGGACCAGAGGATCGAGAAGGTAGAGGCTCTCGACATCAGGACTTAGGGAGTCCTGAAACCCAAAATTCCATTTCGGGAAAAGATAGGTGGTCATATTCGCTGGTCGTGGGAAGGTGAAGCTCACGCTTGGTGTATGTTTGCATAGGTGGAATTTTCATATAAGGACTTGTGGATCGAGTTCGTGAGGCCTCAAGGAAGGCAAAAGAATCATTTCGGTTCTGCAGATCTGAAGGATAGAACGATCCTAAGACCGGGAGGTCGTACAGAACCTGTTGAGGCAGGGGGTGCTGCACCAATATCTCCCTCATTCACTTGCTTGCGCCTGTCCTTTTATTTTCCTCATTGATAGTTGTAGGAACTGTCTCAACTGTTGTTTCTTGGCCTTATTTATGTAATTTATCAATTTCCTTTTAAAACCAATATTCAATGTAGTTTTTCATTGGTGCAACATTTATTTCATGCACGATTTTGATATTGAATAATTCACCTTCCAAGTTTCTTAATTCATGAGAAATTCCATGTATTTCCTCCTTAATAGCTTGATTCTTCACATAATAATCAACAATAAAATTATCTATCTCTTATTCATTATATTAAATTATGCCATAAAATTTCTCAATTGATAAGGCCTTTAATATCTCAACTTGTTCATGAAATTGTTTCATTGTCATAAACATTGAATTGAGAATTAACTTAGGGTCTGGTACCTCATCATTTCTTCCTTCCAGATCTACCTCTGTGAGTCTTTTGAACAATTCTTCTCTTTTTAATATGGCTTCGTTTCATTCTTGGACACTGTTATTCAAATTCTTAATTTTTTCTTTCCAACAAGCATTCAACTATTTAATTCGACTTGGAGAACGCAGATCCTCTTCTCTTCTTTTCAACTTTGTCATGTTTCACACTTTTATTCCAAATTCCAAGACAATATCATCGTAGAAATCGTCTTCATTCTTTAAATCAGCTTGTATATACTCATGAAAAGCATGTGCCATTGAGCCGAAAGAAACAATATTTTTTTATACTTCCCATGCTTCTATTATCAATGAAATTCTCTTTTTAATGTTTTTCTCTACAAAAATTTGGACCGTTGTGAGTAAACTAGAAGATCCTTTTAACTTAATAGCAGGTGTAGTTGGTTTAACCATTGACAAAGGACTTGCCAGGATTTAAAGAGGCATTAAGACATTTTCCAATTCTTTGATCCTTTATTTTAACTTAACATTTTCATCTTCCAAATTATCAATATAATCTTCAAGAGCATCCCCAGTTTCCTTATGGATTTTGAAAATTTGGAATGGTGGCATGTCTTTTAGGTCAACCTCTAAGTGGGACTTTCCCTTTTTATTCTTCTAGTAACTTCCTTCTACAATAAATGTTTTATATTCTTTATAAAAAAAAAAAACACTTTGAAAAGTGAAGGATTCTTCTTCACTAAATCTCTCATTCCAAACGAATTCCAATAAAGAATTTTGTTGAGCCATATTTTCTAGTTGTTCCATTGCAATAAATATTTTCTCAATATCTACTTCTAGATCCATGTCCTCCATAGAAAATCTTTGGATGTAATTTTCTATAAGATTATCCTCTTCCTCTTACACTGAATTCTTCCTTTTCTTTCTCATACGGAGATTATGTGAACTCTCAATTTTCCCAGGGGGAGGATTCTTCTCTCCCCCTCCAATTGAACTATTGTTGACAACCTTTTTAACTAGGTGAGCCATTGGAGCATTGCTCCGGGATGTGGTATTCTTGGGAGTAACAACTGAAGATTGAGCACTTCTTTCACTAGGACCTTTTCCCTTTTTATTATAAAAATCATTACTATTGCTTAATTCTTTTAGGTCACCAGCATCGTGTACATGAGTACTTTGGTTATTACCTTCTTATTATTCATTTAATATAGTTTGGATGAAAGTGTGACTGAATCCCACCAAAAGCATATGTCCTACAAATATTTTGTTCGGATCAAATCCTTTTATATTTTCAGCATACTTTAAATTCACATAGTTGAAATGATTTGAAAACTCGTCAATTTTATTTATATTTCTGAACATGAAATCTCCAATATTCCATGGTAGCGGAGTAAATTGCTTTTTCCTTTTTTCATGGAAAAAATGTAGCCAAAAATTTTATTTCCTTGCCACCTCTGTAATAAATAGTTTATCAGATACATGATACGGGAGAAAATAAGTTTTTTTTTTTGAGAAAAATATCCTTATGACCCTATGATTCTCCATTTTTTCTATTTTTCATTTTTTCTCTAAGAATCTGTTAGCTTGGTCAGATATCCTTGAAGTATTTTCGCCCAAAAACAACCTTTTAAAGACTGAAACAAAATCATTATAAACTTCATAGAAATACAGAGGGGTCTTATGTATCCATAGTGCCTGATACCAACAGGTAACTGGATCTATTTCACAATTCACCCTCTTAGTTATGTTTAAGTTTGAGAATTGACAACAATACACAATAGAAAATATCAGGTAAGAGGCCATAAATATTTTTTTGTCCTTTTATCATGTGATAACTGGGATGATATTTTTATAGAAAACAATTTTCCCCAGTCAAAGATGGCATGTTATTGAACTGTAAAATACATAATATATAAAATAATGCGAGAGATAGAAGTAGTGCTTTCCTGACCTCTCAACCTGGTAACAACCATGTAATTTCTTGATAAGGGTTTTGAAAAGACTCAACCTAGATTCTGGTTATGTCTTCTAGGATTGATGTAGGTTTCTCCAAATATTTAGGTAGGAGGTCAAGCCCATTGTTATGTTTCTTCAAAAAATATCTGCAGTCTTCTTCTTTGAAAGTAAGCGTAAGATATGGCAGCTTCAACATCTTGCAGAAAACTTGCGGTTAAAGGGAAATCAAAGAATGATCTTGGAGTTGTATTATTCTTTGATTTGGAAAATACTTGTCCACACACCATGCAACAAGTTCTTTACAATAAAAAACCCCAAGAACACACCTAGTGAAAGAGATTCCAAATGCCCAAATTACGTCTTTTTGTGTAGGAGGAGAGGAATAATATGAATATTCTCTCGACCACTATAATTTATGGTCTTCACGACCAAATATATTTAAAGTATCACCACAAAACTATTTTCTAGCTGATGTTTCCATAGGTTGATGAAAGTATTTCTTCAGCTAGATAATAACCTCAAATAAATATTTTCGGAGAGATGATGATAACTTAATCCCTTGGAAAATGAAGATTTAATGCAATTTAATGAGTAATTCCTCGAGCGTTTTGCGATTAATGATGATATTTTTGGAGCCTGAACAACAATTGTTAGCATTAAAAAACACTTAATGCATATTTAGAAAAGTAAGAGAATAGCGGGGATGAATGAGAGCGATTTTGAATATGGCGCTTTCCTTGAGCCCACGAACTTGGAAATACATGAACCCGTGGTTATGGATGATCAAAAATATGTTAAGTGTAGAAAGGAGGTTGGTTGGACTTGCATGCAGAATGAATAAAATAATTCGGGCTGGAAACCCGCAACAAATCTGATGGTCAAAATGTAGATCACGGAACTTTGTGTGCAAAGTGAATATCACATAACTTAGAGGATCACGAATTTAACCGACCAACCCGTGAATTTGAAAAAATAGCTAAGTGTAGAAGTGGACTTATGACATGGGAAAGTGGATGGAGATGAAGGTATACCAACCCTCCAACCTGCGAACCCATTGATAACTCAAATATGACTAAGTATGGTAACTAGAAAGGGAGAGAAGAGAGGATAAAGAAAGAGGGAAACAAGGGGAGGTGTAGAAGAGGGAAAATAAATGGAAAAAAAAATTTCAAGAAGATTGAACGGGGAAGGAAAACACGGAAACAAGAAATGATATCAACAACTTTCTACAATTTTGGGATGATAACCCCCTTTGGGTTGTCAAGAATCCAGAATCTTCATGACCAGGTGCTTCCATTCATTGGGATATGGATTCAAAAGATAAGGATATACAAACTAAGTAAAAGAAAAATTATGTACAAGGAAATGAGAAAATTTAAGGGAAAGAAACCTTTCAAATGTTTCCCATTAACAAGCAACATTAACATTTTACCCTTCATATATTTGAGAATATAAGAATTAAAACCCAGGATCATTTCAATGGTGTATGGTCCAACACAAAGTGCATCGAATTTTGTGTGTATTGATGGTTTCTCCTTAGCTTTGTTCTAGAGTAACACCAATTCTCCCTTTTGAAAATTATTTACAATTGCATTCTAATGAAAATATCTTTTGATACTTTGTTGTCTCTGAGAAGTTCTTTTCAAGGATTTAATTTGTTCTTCCTCCAATTTCAATAATTGGTTATCTCTCTTTTCCATAGGTGAACTATCTTCTGCATCCTATGTATTAACTACAAAATTCAAGGCATTTAGCTCTAGGATAATTGACATTTTTTCTTCTTTCCCATAAACCAATGTATACAAAGACATCCCAGTGTTGTCTTTTGGAGTCATTATTCTTTCCGACAAAGCATCAATAAACTTCAAATGCCAATTTCTTTGGTTCTTATCAATAATTTTCTTCAATAAATGAATGAGTGTCTTATTAGGGGATTATGTAAGACCATTCCCTTGTGGATACTAATTTGATGATTGCCCCATAACAATCCCATATTCTCCACAAAATTTTGTAAGTTTTGAACCAATGAAAATTGATCCATTGTCAGTGATGAATTTTTCTGGGACACCGAACCTTGACAAAATATTATCTTTCAGAAACTTAATCAACTCTTCAGAATTATCCCTTTTTAATGCCATTGTTTGTAGCCACTTTGTAAAATAATCTATAGCAATGAGGATATATGTATGTCCTTTTCTTGACTTTATATTTATTGTTCCAACGACATTGAGTCCCCATGTGGAAAATGATTGTTCTACATATATAGGTTGTAATGGAATTACATATTTTTTCATTTTCCCCGAAAATTGTTGACAATATACACATTTACTTATGGTAGCATATGATTCTTTACAAATTGACGACCAATAAAACCTAGGTCTTATTATCTTATGGGTAGTGGTAGTAGGCGTAAAATTTCCACCACATATTCCTTCATGGAATTCCTTCATCAGTTTTTAACTTTTCTTTCATCAACACATCTAAACAATATACGATCATAGTTCCTTCTGAATAATATATCATAAATTAGCACATATTGACTCGACTTCATCTTCAATGTTCTTTTCTCTTTAGGGTTCATGGTGACTGGAAATTTTCCAGACCTCAAGTATAATACAATATCTCTATACCACTCTAAATATGCCATGGGTTCTCCTACTGATATTGAAATCACTCCATCCAAAGAATCACTATTTTGAATGACCTTACATAAACCCTTTCCTTTAACTAAATTTAAAGGTTTAATTTCAATATTGTATTCTTGAATCTTCTCTAGCCAGTTTTCCCATTTTCCTTCTCTCAATTGCTGATTTAAAAGCATATTCACAGGAGATGATGGAACATACACAATGACATGAGAATTTAGTTTGTAAGTACAAAAGTGTGCCACCTCTTTCACAAGATATAGCTATTTCTTCTCCAATTCTGAATATCTGAATTAATAATCATGAAGGGTCTTTGTCATGAAGCTAATTGGAAATTCTTCACCCTTGGTATTCCTCTAAGTAAGAATAGATGCAACAATAGTTTCTATAGGGAATGAATAAATGATGAAGTCTCATTGAAAACATCTAATATCATTAATAGAGAGAAGAGAATATTGCTAATTTTTTGTATTTTAGTACATTTCTCTCTAGAGAAGAATAAAAAGGAAATCACTAGATATGTAGTGATTTCATTTTTTATATGATTGAAATATTCTTTTTTATTCATGGTCCATTCAAACCTTTGGTCCCTTTTCAACAATAAATTGATCGGCTTCACAATACTTTTATAGTCAGGGAAAAATATTTGTACAAAGTTGAACTTGCCAAAGAGTGATTGAAATCCATTCTTAGATGATGGGGGGTTGAATTCGTTTATAAATTTAAAACTTTCTCGATCTATATAGATTCCCTCCTTGCACACAATATGACCCAATTGTTTTCCTTGAGTTACAACAAATAGACATTTCTTTGGATTTAATGAAACACCATATAACATATACTTGTCAAAACTTTCCATAGGTGATTAATATGATCTCTCCTTGTTTTTGAGTGTACTATTAAGTCATCTTTATAATCCGCCATGAATTTTCCTATCAATCCCTCAAAATCATGATCCATAGCCCTCTGAAATGTAGCTCCTGCATTTTTTAAAACAAAGGGAATCCAAGCATATGCATATGTCTTCCAAAGTGTTATCAAAGTTGTCTTTTCTCTGTCTTTTTCAACAACCAAGACTTGATTATACCCAGAAAAAACCATCTAATATCGACATGCAGGCTGATCCCGTGAATTGTTGGAGAAGAAACTCTATGTTAGGAAAAGGATAATTATCCTTTATGCTTTATTTATTAAGATCCTTGAAATCTACACACATATGGATTTCCCCAGTCTTTTTTCTTACTATCATAGGGTTTGAAAGCCAACCAGAATGCCTAATGGGGTATATTATTCCATCCTTCTTTAATTTCTCAAATTCAACCTTTACCAGTGGTTTTAATTCGGGGTTCACTATCCTTATCTTCTGCTTGATAGGATTTGTCCCTTCTCTCAAGGGAATTACATGTTGAAATATTTTTTTATCATATGCCTTCAAATCATCATAAGTCCATGAGAGCACATCAATATATTTTTTAAATAATGAGACATATTCATCAACTTCGTCAATTGTGCAATCAACTCCCAAATTGATGTATTTTGGGGAACTATCAGTTCCAATATTAGTTTTTCTTGTTTCTTGGACCTTTCAAAGAAATGCTTGTTCCAAGAGGTTTTTATCATGATCGTCTCTTGTAAAAAAAGACTCAAATTAAATACAATTCCTTGGGACAACAATTATATGATTGTCCTCCTCTTCATCATCATTCATCAAAAAAATTTCCAATTATTAATCATTCACAAATACTTGTAAATACTCTTGATTATCAGGTACAGAAGGTCAAAATATTATTTTTACTTGAAAATATGTTTCTCTCTAAACATCCTCCTAGTTTGACAGTAAGGCTACCAAAACTAACGAATATGCCTTCTAATTTTTGTCCCTTGGGATGAAAGAAATGTTGAAAGAGCTTAAGGATTACATCAATTCATTAACTCTTTTGAAATATAACTTGAGTCTTTCTTTTTTAATATTATACCTCTAGGTAACTTGATTTATTACCAACTCGGACTCACCTGTCAGAATTATATGTTTAGTCTTCATTTTTTGTGCAAGGATCATTCTTTGAATTAAAGCTTCGTATTATTCCTCATTATTGGTACATACAAATTCAAGTCTGATAGTATGTGGATGAAAAATATTTCCTGGGTTTATAAAGACAATTCCAACTCCACTCCCAGAACTTGAACAAGCTCCATCAAATGACATCCTCCAATAGTCTTCAAACTAATGCTTTTGATTCTCCAGATCTTGAATTTGTTCCATGTCTTCAATATGCTCCATGTATAGGATAGCATAGTTTCCTATCCAAACATCCATATAATCTTCCATTACTTAATTATCTTTCTTTTTGAAGGAGGGTCTCCTAGGTTCATGAGGGACCTTAATCCTTGCTCCTTTATCTGGGATCATCATGCAACTTCCATCATTCATTATGTATCACCCGATCATAGACGACCAATGTCTTCCTAAAACAACTCCATATGCAGGAGGAAGGTCTACCACAACAATATTTCAAACTGTAATAATATGGGGAGCCATCATGATCCAAGAATAAAAATATTTGATTTCTCCATAAGTTTGCACTTGACTGGAATCAATTGCATATATTCTTTCACCAGTTTCATAATACATGGTGCAACTCATTCCTTATGCCTCCATGATCACTATTGGAATAATATTATTGGTCACATCAGTGTCAACTGAAAAATTATGAAGTGAAACATCATGTTTTTCAATTGAAATATAAAAAGTTGGGATTTTACCTCTCAACTTGATGGTTGATGTATTCTGGCTTTGTTTCAGACTTATAACAACAACCTCCTTTCTTCCAGATGGATCATCGAACAATCTAAAAATATTTTCCCTTTGTTGAGGGATCTTTACCACTTCTGTAAAAGGAAGAGTTATCCTCAACTTACCACTTCTTGGACCGACATTCTCAAATTTGATACATAATTATCCCCCCTTCTTAATATATTTAGCTCATTTTACATTTTCCTGATGGTTTGATTCATTATGCAATTTCAATTCTTTCCTTAGTTTCTTGTGCAACAATAGGGTCTACCTTCACATCTAGTAAGGTTCCCTTAAAAACTCCCCCTCCAATTGTTTGATTTTGGATTGGTCACAACTTCTTCTCTTCATTCTTTCTTGTTCTAGAGGCTCCTTGATCATCAATATTTAGGCCTACTAGCTACCTCTGCACTTTTCCCAGGATAATATCGGGGTCAACACCCATCTCAATCATAATTTCTTCCATCTCAGTGGCCTTAATCATTTCTTCCTCCAAGGTATCCATCTAGGATGTTCTCATAGAATATTTTACATTTGGGGGCCTCACATTCCTATAACAACCAAGTATCACTGGGTCATTAGGTATTTTATCTTTTGAAATCTTACTCAAGGTTTTATTGAACCTGGGATTAAAGTCTCGTATTCTCTCATTCTTCCTCAAGCCAATTAAGGTGAAATTAGTGAGAAGGGTATGATATGAAACTAGAGGATCAAACATAGTCAGGAACATGGCTTCGAGATCGTTAAATGAGCCAATTGACCTAGTGGGTAATGTCATATACCATTCATAGGATCATCCAGATAAGTTTTGAAGAGATAACCTTACCATCACATCGTCATATTCAACACGATGAAAATCACAAACATCAATAAATAAATTAAGGTGTATTTTGGCTTCAATTGTTCCATCTTCGGAAAATTCTTTCAAGGTACCCTTAGGGAGAACATGGAGGTCATGTTTCTCACCTCAAATATTTAAAGGGAAATATTTTATCCTTCTTCAGTTTCCAAATATTAGGTATTCTTGATTTCTTCCACCACCTACTTCTCTCTCTTCATGAGGTTCTCTTCATGGTTCTTCTTGTGTTTATCTGTTTCTTCTTTCCATGTCTGAAGATATTTCAACAATATGTTTTCCACTTCTTAGAATAAAGATTTTCTTGTTTTTACTTCTAGTAATGGGTCCCTTATATTCATCCAACTTCAATCCCAACCTTATTCTTGTGCTTCTCAAGCTAGTATTTCGTTTATTCGGTATTTTTTCTCGTCTTTCCTATGTCTACAAATGGTTTCTCTTTCTTCTTCTTGGAACAATGTCTACCAAGATATTTCAAATTTTTCCCTGGTATCGGTTATCCTTATTACCTGATTATATAGTTGATGTAATATGATTCATTGATTATTTAATCCAATTTCTAGGTGGGGTTGATCAACCTGGAGTAAAGTCATGTATCTTTCAAAAATGCTAAACTAAATTTTATATTTTCAGTCGTTCCCCAGTATGTTCACAAAAAATGTTGATGCTTGAATCCATTAGGACTGAAATGGAAAACTCACAATGATATATACCCCCCTACATTTTTATACAGGTGATACTCCTCTCTATTTCAAGATATGATTGGGATTATAGATTTTCAAAATAATATAGGACTGTGAGAAAGACCGACGTGATATTCAAAGAAATATAAAGATCGCAGTAAATTTTTTTTTTTTTTTTTTAAA
>CBVK0100099532.1:0-23718 GCA_900067695.1 Picea abies | reverse complement strand
TCATTTCACTTCTGACTCAATAGTGGTCACACATGTGTCAAAACACCAAACTTTTATTCACTTTTCATTTTTGGTTGATATGGTTTCAATTTATAGGTTTGTCATGCAATGATCTTTGGTGTCTTTGATTAAATCCTTGGTGCAATGGTTTCATACAACGCATAAACTTTATGATCAAAGCTTTGGTGCTATATTCGAAATGTTGTTTTGTTTTAAATCATACACATACTATTGTTGACCAATTGTTGGTTATGTACACTATGATTGCAAATAGTTATTTGATATTTGGTCAAAATCTTTTGGTTATATGTTATGGCTTTCGATGAGTATGTGATTAATCTATTTGATATTGGGTCAAAACCTTTGGATTGTAATGTGAATGATTTGAATTACAAAGGTACCATCGATTGTACATATCAATATGAATGTTTTGCATGGTTTCATTTCATTCCACCACCCTTGCACACTTAGGCATTAATGTCTACCTTGTATCTCGGGCTACCTCTGTTTGTTTTGGGAAAACCTGTGAGCATTTGGTCCTGCATCTACCCTATCCATCCCCCTCATCATTTACCCTGCTCACTATGTGCTCTCTCCTATGGCTCCTATAGTGAAAATTGAACCCCGTGGTGTCCAGACTCTGTTATGGTTTGATAGTGCCAGAGAAGACTGCTTAGGCTAACCCCGTAATTGCCTCCTAGAGACACGTTTTTGCGTGAGCGATTTTGGGAAAACGGTTTTGAATTAGATCAAACCCTTGCAAACATAGAACCGAAATTAGCCCCTTTACCTTCATAGATGGCGGTTTCCTCAAAAAATGGGTATTTACAGAGATATGGCTCATCCTTTAGAGGTCAAATTTCAGATCATCTCCGTGGATGAAAGGTGTGTTTTGATCTGTGTGCATTTGCTGGAACGTTTATTACCTCTCCAGGCCTGTGCCTCAGAATCCCTTCCACCCGTCTAGCCTTGTGCCTCAGCCTTCTGTGAACCCTTGATCAATCCAAATATTTATCAAGCTCTCTATCAGCAAGTTAAAAGACCACGGGCTCTGTCATGTTCAGAAATGTTGAGGCAGCCACTGCCATTGTTAATTCGAAAATATCCTGACCGAATCGTATCTCTACAGCCAAGGTATGTTATTTCAACAATGTTTTTTAGAACGATTTTGTTTACTTCGAATTACCAAGAATGATTTCTTTTTGAATTTTGTTTTCATTGAATTAGTACAAAAGATTTGTTTTCTAAATCGAATATAGCTCTGTTTTGTTTGAATTGATTAAAAAATGATTCTGTTTGTTTTGAATTGGCATAAAAGATTTGGTTGGTTTTAGCATGAATGATTTGCTTGTTTTAAATTAGTAATTAAGAGTTGTTTGATTCACCATATACATTTCTGTTACCATTTGGATTAATTTAAAATGATTTTGTTTGTAAATATGACCAGCTACAGAATCGTGAGATTCTGTTAGCTAGTCATAAAATTTGGATTTTTGTTGATTTTACAAATGAACACAATCTGAACAGCATGTATTTTTATACATCTATAGGTACACACGAATTTCAATGGGAATTGGACCTATTGTGGCAGTTTAGAACATGCTTTTTGTTACATAGTTTTGGTTTAAGTTGTTAGTCTTAGGCAGAAATAGGAATCTGGGACATTGTTCCCATATTTTTTGCAAACAGTTTTTGATAATTCCCACAGGGATGTTTTACCCTGTGGCCTTTATATACTTATTATTTTTTGTAAAGAACCCATCACGGTTGGGAGAACAAATACTATGGACTTATGATTATACATACTCGAATGGAAGTGGATATTTTGTAACAGCTTTAGCTTTCAATTTATCATACTTTTGTTCAAGTTTTGTGCATTTTAATTTGTAATCAAATAATTGACTACTTTAGTTATCGGGATTTGTTACAGGTTGATGCGTTATGATTTAAATTTTGTCCATATTTGATGTATCTTGTTTTACTCACAGCAATTACTCTATTTGAATTTAATAAATAGAAGGTTTATCTTCTTTGTTAAATGAACAGTTATGTACTAATCTTCGCACTAGGATTTATCTAAATGTGATGATTTGTAAATTATAAAATTGTTGTTGTTTTATGTCTTGTTTGTTCTGTCATCTGTATTCAAAGAGCGTTGTTGCTTCCCGTTTACGAGAAGCTTGTGGAAAATTTGGTGTGGGTTTCCCCCATCAAACAGCTAAATCAAGTACTGTGAACAGGACAAATAGGAAGCGCTTCTACAGGTCAGTTTGTTAGTGTTATTCAATTAGTTAGTTAATATATAAATTTCTTGTAATCTAAACACGTTTCATTGTTCATCTATATAGTTCAAATTTACAGTTAGGATTGTTACTTTAATTTTTTAGCTTAGTTAGTTGTCATTTTATCCCTTTCTCATAAAAATTATAAAAAATCCAAAAGCAATAGCTTTGTTGTCATATAACAGTTCACGAATGATTTTTTGCAAGTTTTCGATTTAAAATCTATAATTTGTAAATACTGCACATATATAATTGAGATTTAATTATGTTGATAACTGAACATTTAAATAAGTAGGATTATTGTTTTATGATATTAGTTAGTAAATTGTATATATATGTTTTAGATTTGTATATAGTTTGTTGTAGCTTCTTTTCACTTAGATTAGTTTTTCTTAGTTTAGTTTTTCTTTCTTTTTCCTAGGACCTAGATCGGCCAACGGAGCTGCTAAACCCGTCGGAGTGGATCATCCAAAATAGCTTGGGTTATTTAGACAACCTCGGACCGGATCCACTTCTCCAGTTGACGAGCATTCAATTTTTCCCGTCAACAAATGGTGCTAGAAGGAGGGCCTGAAAATTATTAATGGCACGAGGTGGTCGTAAGACTCCTCCACCACCCAACTGCTCACCTATAGTGACAAGAATTCATTCAAACGATAACATCGTCCCTCAAACATCAACCACATCAAACGACAATCTATGGATCACAGTTGAACCAGTAACCCCAAATCCTACAGGTGGTGACGTACAAGAGATTGTCTGACAATCTCTCTTAAGAACACATAGTGCCTTCGCTCGTTTAAGGCAACCAAATCGACCTTTGGACCAACCATTAGATTTCTCTCATATCAGAGAACAACTTGGAGGCACTAACCTTACTTTAAATCCTACATATCCAATCCTCACTCCTGCTACAGGAGGATTTGGAATACCACCTTCACCACCTCCATCATCTCCTTCTTCTTCTGGAGAAGACTCTTCTGATGAAGGCAGTTCCCCTTCTCAGCCTTCCACGTTGCTTGCACTAATGGCCAACCAGAACAATCCTACCAGACACTAGCTCGACCAAGATCTAGTAGCCGTACCCGAGCCTCAGCATCCCTTACCCAAACATCCAGAGAAATGGCTCCCCAAGTTTGACCCTGACTCAAAATAGATCGCCGAAGATCACATTAAAAATTTTATGTTAGCCATTAGACTCCGTAATGTCAAGCATGAAGACGTAGTCTATAGGTTGTTCCCCTACACTTTCGAGGGAAATTCCTCTACTTGGTACTTTGCCCAGCAACCCCATACCATCGTGTCATGGGAGAAGTTTGAATTCTGTTTTTTGGAGAAGTTTGGAGACAATAAGTCCCCAAAAGTCCTAGTCATGGAGATTTCTAGTTTAAGAATGAACCCCAAAGAGAAAATCATATACTTTAACCAAAGATTCTTAACACTAAAGAATTGAATCCCTACGGACTCGATGCCTACCGAGAATCTTATCATAGCATGCTATACTAAAGCCTTGCATCAAAGTATAGTCATTTGGGTAAAACGATATAAGAAAGCCACGTTGTTAGAGGCCTTCAAAGAGGCTAGCCAGATTGAAAAGGACATCCTTAGTTTAAAAGACACTACTAGCAACGAAACAGAGACTAGTTCATCTTCCAAAAAGAAGATCAAAATCCTCCCTAGACCTGTTCAAAATAAAACACAACCTGAAAGCTCGAATTTAGAAAACTTAACTAAAGTCATTCAAAAACTGTCAAATCAAGTTATAGATTTGAAAAGGACGGTCGAAGAAGCTTCTTCAAGCAAAGGGCCCTACAAACCCCCATTTAGGAAGCCTTTTCCCACCAACCGACCTAACCCAAATACCGAGGGCCTGAATCTAGAAAGTCTGCAATTCGCCCTTCAAACAATTCTAGAAGCCCAGGATAACTTGATGCCCCCTGAGATCCCTGAGGAAGTAGTTGAACAAGAGACAGTTGAAGAAGAAGAATCTTCTCCGAACATTTTTTGACACTTCTCGGATAGCATTTTTCAAGCTAATTTTGAGACAGTACATCCCTATAATACTAGGAGTAAGACAACAAACAAACCTTCTTCCGAAAACACTACGACTTTGCCCCCAAATCAATCTAAACCAACTGAGACTAAACAGAGTCATATAAACCGCAACTTATATTATGATTTAGTTGAAGATCTAAAAAATTTAAGGGCTAACATTTATGTTTATGAATTATTAAAATTTTCGTTTCTGCTACAAACAATGTTACAGAATATCGCAAAGAATAGCAAAAACGGTAATTCAAGCAGTAACAAGGTTGTTCAAAATAAAGTTCCTCAGAAGACTTCCGCTAAGAATAATTCTGATCCTCACAAGAAGGGAAGCCTTCCTATAAATAATGTAACAAATGTAGATAAATTAGATTTAGAGACTGCAAGTAAAAAGCCACAAGCTTCAACCCTTAGTACTCGCAGAAATGTACCTCCATTTTTGTTAACTTTCGAAATCTTTAATAGGAATGTGCACAATTGTATGGTAGATTCAGGAGTGTCATCCAATGTGATGCCATGTTCTGTATGTCAGAATATTAACGCTGAAGTTGAACCATCCACTTTAAAAATCATCCAACTTGATCGAACTAGTGTTAAAGTCATAGGCGAATTAAGGAATGTGCTTATAAGATTATTGTCTAACCCCAAAGTTCATCAAGTGATTGATATTATTGTTGTAGATATTCCAGAAGTTTATGGTTTGTTTCTAAGCAGAGACTGGTCAGTGCAGCTACACAGCTATTTTGCGACGGATTGGTCTCACTTGTGGCTGCCCGAGAACAGCAAGCCCAACAAAATCAAGGTAAATCATGAATGCTACCTTAAGTTCACGGTCACAGATTTAAATGATCCCAGTGAACCATTTACACCTTTTGTCGATTCACCCGAAATACAAGGGATGGATACTTTTTTCAGCAATTTCATGGCTGAGACTTCAGCTATCATTAATCCAGAACAGAAATCCGAGATTGCAGCATATGTGTAACTAGCAACTTCTACACAATGGTCTCATGCACGCGATAAAAATCCAATTTGGCCTCTTTACTTTGACGGCTCAAAGTCCAAGGAAGGAGTTGGTGCAGGCTGCGTTATTATTGATCCGGCAGGTAACAAAACCCTGATTGCATGTAGGTTAGAATTTGAATGTACTAATAACATAGCAGAATATGAGGCTTTATTGCAGGGCCTCAGAAAAGCATTAAATATGAACATTCAAAATTTGACTATCTTTGGCGATTCGAAAATCATGGTAAGACAGGTAAGAGATTCTATCCACTTTCTGTCTCTGCATCTTAAAAGCTACCAATCCAAGGTATGGAATTTAGTGAATAAGTTTTTTGCTTTCAATATAAATTCTATTCCTAGATTGAATAATTCTGAAGCTGATCTATTAGCTAACGTAGCTTCCAAACTCTTTCCTGTAGAAGGCTTGTCCCCGAATGCATTCTCCATTGAACTATTGTTCAGGCCATCTGTTCCTGACAACATCATGAATTGGAGAGTCTTCGACGACGATCAATAGATTATTAGCTTCCTACATATGGAAGAAACTTTCCAAGGCGCAGTGATTGACGAATGCACTCATGACGACAATCTGCATGATTTCACGGTAATACCGGATCCAAGATCTCCTGAATTTTCATCGAACATGGTAAATTCAATCCCCAAATCTATAGTTAGATTAGAAAAATTTTACGATCTTCAAGACAAATTCAAAAAATCGGTCAACTGTAAAACAAATAGTTCCTCTTTATCATATGAAAAAGTAAACTTGGGAACTAATGACAATCCACAGTGCATTAATTTAGGGGTGGGGTGTTATGAACAAGAGAAATCCGCATTCATTAAATTGTTTAAGGAATTCAAAGATGTTTTTTCATGGACGTATGATGACCTTAAAACTTTCGACCCTAACATCATACAACACGTTATTCCTATGAAACCCCAAACCTTGCCCTTTCAACAAAAGTTAAGAAAAATGCACCCTAATCTCGAACTAACCATCAAAAAAGAATTAAATAAACTTCTGAATGCTAAGATAATTTTCCCAGTTAGGCACACGCAATGGGTTTCTAACCTTGTCCCTGTTCGGAAGAAGAGTGGTGAAATCCGACTGTGCGTCGATTTTCGAAACCTTAGTTGAGCATCAGATAAAGACAACTACCCTGTCCCACCCATGGAACAGATCCTTCAACAGGTATTTGGTTCTGAAAGACTATCCTTATTGGATGGTTTTTTAGAGTACAACCAAGTCCTGATGTCTCCTCCAGACCAACTTAAAACTACCTTCTTCACTCCATGGGGCACCTACGCTTATAGGAAAATGCCCTTTGGACTCATTAATGTCGGTGCCACTTTCCAGAGAGTGATGGACATCGCTTTCTGAGGCTTAATCAATCAATTCGTCATAGTTTACTTAGATGATGTTACTGTATTTTCCAAAAACAAAACTGATCCTCTAGCTCATTTAAGGGTTGTTCTACAGTGATGTCGTAAATACAGCATTTCCTTGAATCCTAAAAATTCTATCTTCGCAGTAGAACAAGGTAATCTCTTAGGATTCATTGTGTCAAGCAAAGGGATGATTATCAACCTTGAAAGGACTCAAGTCATCTCGAAACTCCTCCCTCCCTCATCTAAAAGGTCTATGTAGTCTTTCTTAGGCTAGATAAACTTCGTCAGGAGATTCGTCCCCAGTTTCTTCAAAATGGTGAGACCTTTACAGAATTTAATTGAGAAAGACGTGCAATATCATTGGGGACCCTTAGAAAATAAAAATTTTAATTCAATAAAAAAGGCCATAATAGACACTCCTTCTCTCATGAGCCCCGACTTTTCGCAAGACTTCACGCTCTACACATTTGCTTCTGACCGCCCGTACGCTGTTTTCCTGACTCAAAAGAACGATGAAAACAATGAAGTATCCATTGCCTTTATGAGATCTTCTTTCAAAGGTGAGGAACTTAATTACCCAATGGTAGATCAGCAAGCCTATGCTTTTTTTAAAGTAGTTAAGAACTTCCAATCTTATCTTTTGAAATCTAGGACAAAAATTATTGTCCCTTACCCAGCCGTCAGGAATCTGTTAGTGCAGAAAGAATTAGGTGAAAAGAGGGTGAACTGGGTTACCTCCTTGCAAGAGTATGACATAGAAATCACCCCAGCTCAAATAGTGAGAGGCCAAGGGTTATGCAAGTTAGCCGCTGACTCAGCAGTAGGACAGCAAGAAGAAAATGATTTGTCAAATGCAGGACAGCACAATCAAAATGCAATCTGGTGTGCACAAAAATCTGTCAGTCCATGGTATGACGATATAAAATTATGTCTTGAACATGGGTCAGCCCCCCGTTACCTGGATCTCACTAAAAGAAGAGCGTTAAGATTAAAATCTGCCTCCTTTCATTTTATTAATGGTATTTTGTTTCGTCAAAATTTTGATGGAGTACTAATGCGTTGTCTTGAGAAAGATGAAGCAGAAAAAGTCTTACTAGAATTGCACGCAGGAGAAGCTGGTGGGCATTTTGGTGGTGACACCACTGCCCATAAAGTTTTAAGAGCTAGTTATTACTGGCCCACACTTTTTAGAGATGCTCATGCCTTGTGTCGCAAGTGTATTATTTGTCAAAAATCATATGGGCGGATACAGAAACCAACCTTTCCTTTGCAGCCTATTTTAGTAGACTCCCCTTTTCAACAATGGGGTATTGATATTATAGGTCCAATCAATCTGCCATCCTCACAGCAGCATAATTTTATCATAACAGCCACAAATTACTTCACCAGGTGGTATGAAGCTGCGGCATTAAGAACTGTGAATACCAGTCAGGTAATTACCTTTTTAAATTTGAATATTATTACTCATTTTGGTATCCCTGACTGTTTAATATTCGATAACGCTTCTTATTTTTCATCTTTTGAGATGAGCGAGTTTGCTTTAGAAAAAGGAATTAAATTGAAGTATTCTGCCAGCTATTACCCCCAGGGCAATGGATTGGCAAAATCAACAAATAAGAATCTGATTAAAATCATCAAGAGAACGGTATCTAAAAATCACAAAAGTTGGCATAATGCACTGTTAAACACAATCTGGGCTAATAGGGTAACACCAAAAATTGTTGTAGGTAACTCCCCCTTCTTTCTCTTCTATGGAAGAGAAGCAATTCTCACCACCGCATATTCTTCTTCCCTCACTACAGTTATCACAAAAAATACAAGAAGAAGATTGCCCCCCTTTGGAGAACCGAATTAACGCTTTAATGAAACTAGAAGAGGTAAGGGCTCAAGCTAAACGTAAGTTAGATCAGTATCAACTAGTGGTCAAAAGCTGGTTTGATTCCAACTCTGCCTCTGATAGGAACTTCGAAGTAGGTGACCTTGTCTTAAAATGGGACAAATCACATGAGGGAAAGGGAGAGCATACGAAGTTTTAGAACTTATGGCTTGGATCGTTTTTAATTGCTGAGAAATTGGGTCCCAGCTCTTTCTGATTACATAATTTAGAGGGACAGCCAGACACCTATCTAGTGAATGGCCAAGCTCTGAAAAGATATTTTTCTTGATGACAACCCTGTGTATACTGTGTAAATATTTTTCTTTTGTTTGCTTTTCTTTTACTGTTTTGGTTTTGATTTTTCCCCTTCCGCTTATCAGTTTCTTCATTTTGGAAATAGACATACCTGCATTATGAATTGTTCAGACAAATAAAATAGAAAATTCTTCCTCTGAAACGACTGTTGAAAAGTTGTCTAAACATCAATTGTGATTTGCTTCTGAAATTTACAGCCATGTGAGGAAAGACTGTTGTTTGAAAGAAGTTTATTGATTTCAATCTGTAAGTGAAGCCTGTCATGATCATCCATTATCTTCTTACGCTATCCCTATTCTTTAAGGGAATGACTCAAAAGATGTCTCCTTGCCTTAGAAGGTCGGTTTTGTAAACAAACCATCTCTGAATCTAAATGAAGGACAGTTTTAAAAATTCTTTCAAGGTCTGTAAATATATGTCCAAAATTCATAATTTTCAGCGTCATCCCACTCAATTATATATCTTTAAAAACTAAACAAATCATAAAAGAGCTGTGAGAAGTTCTTGTAAACCCATCGGGATGCTGAATAGGTCTGCTGCCAGTGAGTAAATGCATGCATGATGCCAAGACAACTTCGTCGGGGTACTGAACAGGCCCGCTGGTAGCGAAGCAATGTCAGGTATATGAAAATCTGCAACTATGGAATCTCTTGACCTTAAAATGTCCTTTATTTTGATCTGGAACTTCTTGGCAGGATATGGATATCAGAGTGGGTTAAATGGAAACCCTGTTGAGGCTATGAACGCCTGCTGGCAGCAGTGGCTCTATCAACAGTATTGGAGATTTTATCTTTAATATCATGACTTGCTTGTCTTAAGACTGTTATCATTTTTCATCTCTTAAGAGTAGCTGGAATATTTGATTAATGATGATGTTTAAACAATTTTATGGTTTTTTTTGAGATAGAATTATTCTCATTATCATAATCTAGATTTATTCTTATGGCAGAGATAACTGCTTCTACCAGTGTGTCGCCATTGTTGGAAACCATTTTGCATTTTTATTTTTTCCTTACAAGCTTCCCACATAATGGTTTTGAACCCTCAATACTCATCGCAATTCTTTAAAACAAAACGACACCATTATTTTGCGCATTTGCACACTTGCTTTTGTTTTCATTTTCACGACTGCAAGCGTGAAAACCTTGAATTGGAAGTCATGTCGATGGCATTAAAATCGTCCTTAGATTGTTATGAATACTGTTGTTCATGTGATCATTTCACTTCTGACTCAATAGTGGTCACACATGTGTCAAAACACCAAACTTTTATTCACTTTGCATTTTTGGTTGATATGGTTTCAATTTATAGGTTCACCATGCAATGATCTTTGGTGTCTTTGATTAAATCCTTGGTGCAATGGTTTCATACAATGCATAAACTTTATGATCAAAGCTTTGGTGCTATATTCGAAATGTTGTTTTGTTTTAAATCATACACATACTATTGTTGACCAATTGTTGGTTATGAACACTATGATTGCAAATAGTTATTTGATATTTGGTCAAAATCGTTTGGTTATATGTTATGGATTTCGATGAGTATGTGATTAATCTATTTGATATTGGGTCAAACCATTTGGATTGTAATGTGAATGATTTGAATTACAAAGGTACCATCGATTGTACCCCCAGAGACACGTTTTTGCGTGAGCGATTCTAGGAAAACGGTTTAGAATTAGATCAAACCCTTGAAAACCCAGAACCGAAATTATCCCCTTTACCTTCATCGTGGGTGGTTTCCTTAAAAAATGGGTATTTACAGAGATATGGCTCATCCTTTAGAGGTCAAATTTCAGATCTCATCCATGGCTAAAAGGTGCGTTTTGGTCTGTGTGCATTTGCTAGAACGTTTATTACCTCTCCATGCCTATGCCTCATAATCCCTTCCACCTGTCCAGCCTTGTGCCTCAGCCTTTTGTGAAACCTTGATCAATCCAAATATTTATCAAGCTGTCTGTCAGCAGGTTAAAAGACCATGGGCTCTGTCATGTTGAGAAATGTTGAGGCAGCCACTACCATTGTTAACTTGAAAATATCCTGACCAAATCATATCTCTACAGCCAAGGTATGTTATTTCAACAATGTTTTTTAGAATGATTATGTTTACTTCGAATTACCAAGAATGATTTCATTTTGAATTGTGTTTGCATTGAATTAGTACAAAAGATTTGTTTGCTAAGTCGAATATAGCTCTGTTTTGTTTGAATTGATTAAAAAACGATTTTGTTTGTTTTGAATTGGCATAAAATATTTGGTTGGTTTTAGCATGAATGATTTGTTTGTTTTAAATTAGTAATTAAGAGTTGTTTGATTCACCGTATACATTTATGTTACCATTTGGATTAATTTAAAATGATTTTGTTTGTAAATATGACCATCTACAGAATCGTGAGATTCTGTTAGCTAGTCATAAAATTTGGATTTTTGTTGATTTTACAAATGAACACAATCTGAACAGCATGAATTTTTATACATCTACAAGTACAAACAAATTTCAATGGGAATTGGACCTGCTGTGGCAATTTAGAACATGCTTCTTGTTACATAGCTCTGGTTAAAGTTGTTAGTCTTAGGCAGAAATAGGAATCTGGGAGATTGTTCCCATATTTTTTGCAAATAGTTTTTGATAATTCCCACAAGGATGTTTTACCCTGTGTCCTTTATATACTTATTATTTTTTGTAAAGAACCCATCACGGTTGGGAGAACAAAGACTATGGACTTATGATTATACAGAATCGAATGGAAGTGGATCTTTTGTAACAACTTTAGCTTTCAATTTATCATACTTTCATTCAAGTTTTGTGCATTTTAATTTGTAATCAAATCATTGACTACTTTAGTTATCAGGATTTGTTATAGGTTGATGCGTTATGATTTGAATTCTGTCCATATTTGATGTATCTCGTTTTACTCACAACAATTACTCTGTTTGAATTTAATAAATAGAAGGTTTATCTTCTTTGTTAAATGAACAGTTATGTACTAATCTTCACACTGGGATTTATCTAAATGTGATGATTTGTAAATTATAAAATTGTTGTTGTTTTTGTGTCTTGTTTGTTCTGTCATCTGTATTCAAAGAGCATTGTTGCTTCCCGTTTACGAGAATCTTGTGGAAAATCTAGTGCGGGTTTTCCCCATCAAACAACTAAATCAAGTATTGTGAACAGGACAAATAGGAAGTGCTTCTACAGGTCAGTTTGTTAGTGTTATTCAAGTAGTTAGTTAATATATAAATTTCTTGTAATCTGAACACGTTTCATTGTTCATCTATATAGTTCAAATTTATAGTTAGGATTGTTACTTTAATTGTTTAGCTTAGTTAGTTGTCATTTTATCCCTTTCTCATAAAAATTATAAAAAATCTAAAAACAATAGCTTTGCTGTCATAGGACAGTTCACGAATGATTTTTTGCAGGTTTTCGATTTAAAATCTGTAATTTGTAAATATTGCACATATATAATTGAGATTTAATTATGTTGATAACTGAACATTTAAATAAGTAGGATTATTGTTTTATGATATTAGTTAGTAAATTGCATATATATGTTTTAGATTTGTATATAGTTTGTTGTAGCTTCTTTTCACTTAGATTAGTTTTTATTAGTTTAGTTTTTCTTTCGTTTTCCTAGGACTTAGATCGGCCAACGGAGCCGCTAAACCCGTTGGAGTGGATCATCCCAAACGGCTTAGGTTATTTAGACAACCCCGGACCGGATCCACTCCTCCAGTTGACGAGCGTTCAATTTCTCCTGTCAACAGAAACATAAATTAAAGAAGTGATTGTAAATATTTTTAGGACAAACTTTATTTATATTATAAATTATTAGTTGTGTAGTTTTTGTTTAAATTAATATACATTATTTGTTATGGGGAATTGAGAGTGATGCGAGGGGGGGAGAGAACAAATGAGATTCCACCTTCACTTGGTTGTCCCTATTTAGTAGAGAATAAATTATTCTCAAAACCAAGAGGATCGCATTAAGGTATTCATATTATTCACTTAATGATATTGTTTTTAGAGATTACTGAATGTAAATATTTGACGTGGAATTTTTAGCGTATGCAGTGGGTATACCCAAGTTAATCATTAACTCACCAACAAAACCCTAAATATATCATCCCTTTTGGCATCACCCGCAAGTAGGTGAAGTATTACCCAAGGTACCTATGGCGAGTGCAGGAACCGGGTTTTTGCAATCATGGGGCAATATGAGGCATTCATATTAACCATTCACTTAACAATCATTCTTTTATCCTATGTGTGAAATCATAACATCATATTAATCTATGACAGATTCATCTTATGTACTCATTCAACACATGCACCGAACCATCAGACACATATTCACATTAACCATTAAACATATATTACATGTGTGCATTAAACAAAATAAAGAAACACATCAAAACACAAGGATTTATTGTGGTTCACCCCAAACTAGGATACATCCACAACGACTGGATTCTTACATTATTCATTCATATTCTTCATTACATTGATGCACACTACGCTAATACAATGATCTTTAGTAAAAACCCAACCTTCCCAAGTCATTATATGTTGCAGTGCACACATACCTCTTGATTGATACTTGACTCAACTCATGCTCATCTGCTTCCACAACTATATCAAATGTCTGACTACTATCCAAAATAAACTCTTGAACCACTAACTAGTACTCAATTATGGAACCATGAACAACCGAACAATTAGGTAATGAAGGACAACCTCTACCCAAAAACCCATTACATATTTATAGTATTCCCTTAGGGATAATCCTGTTACAAAATGGTTACAAAGTGAACAAAATGTCCCAAAACTCCTAACTAACTTATGCCTTTCACACGTTCACTCCTAAAAATGTGCCAACTGCCTTCCACGCGCATTGCACCTTTGTTGACTTATCATGTGATCCACTCTTGTGAAATTCCCAAAAACTTACCAAACTTGACCTACTCCAACATGCCCCCAACACTCACATGTGGTTCATCCCAAGCCACTTCATGCCTGATTCCATGTCACCAAGAACTTTTGTAATGTTTCCCTTGTAGTTGTTATATTTTCTCTTGCTTGGGTTTATTGTTGCGCAATTTATTCGACCATCTCTACAGTAATATGGGTCTTCAATTTTTCAGCACTTTCTTGTATTTCTTGCTTGACCATACCCTGAGCAACTGCTAGTTTTGTTGTTAACTTATATTCTTATTCCTAAGAAACAATTCAATTGAATAAGCATGGAACTCCTTTGAGACTTTCTCCTTCAATCTAGGTAGATGTTTTTCTTGTTTCTCAAGTATTGTAAATGTTGCAATGCCCAGGTTCTTGTTGCGCAAAAAGTTAGCTTCCCTTGTTCTTTGTGTTCATGTTCTTCTTCTTGATCCTTCTATGGTTCTTGTGTCTCCTCCTACATCATTTACAAACTCGTTCTTGTCTTGTTCTAGGAAAGTGCATCAAACTTGGGTCTACTTCTTCCATGCTCTGAACTCTTTCTTGTAATGATGTTTCCTTACTACGTTATTTCTTCTGCTGAGATGAATCGTATCCTATCTCTAGTGGCACCATAGTCCTATGAAACACACAGGTTTGATGTCTTAGACTCCAAACTTGACTTTCTCTGTAACACTAGCTCTATATAGCTCTTTGTTCTCTCGAATATGCATGTTCTCATATGCCTTGTTCTGTTTTTATAGCTTGCTTCCAACTATTTTCTTCCTCTTCACTCCTAAACCTAAAATCCCATCTGATTGTACTCATACTCCATGCCTTCCATATCCTGCATTGGATTCATACTTATTTGGTGAATCATGCCCTATATTTTCCAGCGTGTCAAAATCTTCTTTCCAATTTTCATTTATGACTACGTGGTGCCAGTACTTCATTATCTTGTTCTCTCTTCAATGCACGTCCCATCATGGATGTTCTTAAAACAAATTCCTACTTTCTTTATATGTCTTTGTCACAATCCAATATTCATTCTTGCACATGATTCCTTCGTGTTTACTTCTTCTCTACGACATTTCCTAGTTTAGTTGTTTGAACAATAGCTTTATGCTTCCTTTCAATATTATGTTTATTACTTTATCTTTTATTGTTTTTTCTTCTTTTCCTTTTTATTTCTATGATACACTATAATGAAAGTACTATGGTACATATTTTGTGCAGTTTGGACTAGTGAGTACAAGCACATTTGTCCCTATAAAGTTTCAGAGGACTATCGTTAACCAGTCTGTTAGGGACCTAACCCCTCACGTAGGTAGAATAATATATTTTCATGTAATAAATGTCAATATTAATAAGGCCTAGTAATAAGGAAGAATAAGTATAATGTAAGAATACCTAATAGAAGCTTCCACTTCTAGAAGGATCTTCCTCTAGATTTCTCTTTTGATAGACATATGTAGTATAAAGAGGAGTCAAGGGTATGAGAAGTTTTGTATTGGATATTATTGTAATAGGGCTTTGCTCTGCTGGAGGTTACCCCCTCAAGAGGCAAGTGAACATTTCTCTCAGTAATCAAAGTTCTCTTTCTAATGTTATTCTGGTATCATTTTGGTATTATTGTGGTGTTGTTCTTTCTATATTGTTGTCCATCTACCATTTCTAGCTAATTATTCATGTTATGCTTGCTATTTTATATCTGGAATATTACAAGTGGTATGAGAGCACCTTTCCCAGCAGAAAATTGTGGGTTAATTTTTTTCAGGGTAGAGACGTATTCTGGCATCTTTAAGCTACAGATATATGTTGTTACGTGCATAAACCCGCAGTCGGGGATTCATACACACGGGAAATACAAGTGGTACTTAAGCACACATCTGTTGGCCACTCTTGTAACCCCTCTTGGTACCCCTTTGAGTGGTAGTGCATTAAACAACACCTATATACGAATCATCCTAGATATTTTGAAGCCTTCCATAGATAAATCGATCGTTCACCTGACTGTTATAGTGCCACCGAGAACAACACTTGGGAAGATAATCTCTAGTACTTGGGTAGTCGAGTAGTATGGCTAAGGGCACAGTCTAGCTTCCTTAGTTGGTTCCTTGAGATATTGGGTCGAGTACTATTGTTGGACCCCCCACATATATCAGAGATCTATAGAACAGGGAAAACCCTTGTATGTAGAACCCTTGAATACTCTAACTTTTGGAACAGAAACAAAAACATAACAGACAAGATTTGTTGTCGTGCAACTATGTCTCCTGCATTCGGGTTGCGAAATTACTACACATTTCTTCCTGTTAAGAATTTGGGAATTTCATCACTATAGTATTCTTCAGATTGGAGTATAACTCCACAGGAGTAAAAAAAAAAATTATGGATCCTGTTGGCACCATTATTTGAGACCTATTCCGTTGGATTTCTCTCTTTTCCCTTATCACAGTCATACCTATCATTTTTCAGCAAAAAAAAATTCTCATGGACCCGACCCCCTTCCAACACCCTTATTTGGGATTTACCCCATTAGATTCCACTCGTCGCTATGATCGTTGTGATACACTTCACCCATAACCCATTTTCTGTGTGGTCCCACTCGCCCCTTTTCGTGTTCCCTCTTCATCATGGCCCATACGAGTAGTCAAGACTTGGAAGCTCACTTCAATACCTTGCACTCTAATTTCATAGAAACCCAACAAGAAGTGAGACAAATCAACGCCAATATTTCCACCATCAATAAAAACATGCATTCCTCTATCATTAACACAATCACGGAACTCAAACAAGACCTCAAACAAGGCATTGTTACCCATATTGAATCTGTCACTATGATGATCTATGCCAAGCTGCATATCCCTGTAGATATTCCCTCACTTGACCCACCTTTGCATACTGAAGGTGAAACTTCCTCTCATTCCCAAAATTTTCAGACCCATCACTTTCAGCGTTACCTACACCTTTCACGTGTGGATGTGACCAAATTTGATGGCTCGGATCCCACTAGTTGGGTAACTCAAATGGAACATTATTTCTCTTTGTATGGCATTACGGATGAGTTGGACAAACTCCATTATGGTTTTCTCCATCTATATCAAGAACGTTGGAAATGGTGGAAATAGAGAAAAAATGCTCACCAAGGGTATGTGTCTTGGACACACTTTGTGGAAAAGCTTTATGAACGCTTTGACACTGAAACCAACCATTTAGGTCGTTTGACAAAGTTGAAACAATATGGCACAGTGGAAGACTTTATAACTACTTTTGAGCGACTGTCTTTTCATATAGAGGTCATGTCTGATGTTTTTTTTCGAGAATGTTTTATCAGTGGCCTCAAGGATGAGATTCATTCCCATGTCCTCATGGCTTGGCCTCAGAGTTGAGTGGATGCTACTAAAATATCTAAGGAAGCACAACAATTTGTCTCTATTCAAAACCAAAAACCCTCCTTTATTCCTCTCCCTAAACCAGTCACTCCCACTCCTCCTCCTACTCCACTAAAGATCTAGAAATTGACGAGGGTCGAAATGGATGAACACTAACTCAAAGGCCTTTTTTATAATTCTGATGACAAATATGTTCCCAGGCACAAGTGTAAGGAAAAAAATATTTTTATGGCCATCTCACAGGATGTTTCGAAAGAGGATGTTGAGGATCCCCTTGTGTCTGTGTCACCTGAACCCACTGACATTACCCCTCCCTCAGACCCTCCCGAAGTAGAACCGGTCATTTCCCTAAATTATCTCACTGGATTCTCTGCTCCCCAAACCCTCAAGCTAATTGGTTACATTAAGCATAGGAAGGTCATAATTCTTGTTGATAGTGGAAGCACCCATAATTTTATTCATCGTGACATTGCCCAAGAAACTAATTACTATATTTTTGTTGTCTATTTTCAAATCATTATTGTCAATGGAAGTTCCATGAAATGTGGAGGGCGTTGTGAAAATGTTTGTCTCCAAATTGGTGAATACCACCTGAAATATCATATGTTTTCTATCGACATGGGCAGTTGTGACATTGTGTTGGGTGGAGAATGGCTAAGGACTTTGGGTCCCATTCTCATGGATTTTAAGGAATTAACCATGCAATTTGACTAGGAGGGCCAACAATATAAGTTTCAAGGCATCGTCATTGGTTCCATGGAGATCATCAGTTCCCATCGCATGGAAAAGTTGCTAAGAAAAGGTCATTCTGGCATTATTTCCCAACTCCATGCCATACAAGCAACTGAGACACCCTATGTGCCATAGGACCTCCAATCCATCCTCTCTAAACATCAAGTGGTTTTTTCCACTCCCCAAGAAATCCCTCCTTCATGTTATGTTCATTATCATTCCATTCCCCTTGTCCTAGGAAACCTTCCTCCCAATATTTGTCCCTATCATCACCCATTTTCCCAAAAAAACGAAATTGAGAAAATTGTTCAAGAACTACTCAACGCAGGTTTTATCCACCCTAGTATGAGCCCCTACTCTTCTCATGTGGTAATGGTCCTTAATAAATAAGGTTCTTTCCGCATGTGTCTTGACTTTCGCACCCTCAAAAAATTCACCATTAAAGACAAATTTCCCATTCTGTCATTGATGACCTTCTGGATGAATTGAGTGGTGCCTAGTTCTTTACTAAACTTTATCTTCATTATGGATACCACCAGATCCATATGAAAGAGGTAGAGATTCCTAAGACTGCATGTAGAACTCATGAGGGCCACTATGAGCTTTTGGTCATGCCCTTTGGATTGTGTAATGCTCCCTCCACTTTCCAAAGCCTCATGAATTATGTCTTACGTCCTCTTCTTCATCATTTTGTCTTAGTTTTCTTTGATGATATCCTCATCTATAGTAAAACCTGGACAACCCATGTTTCTCATGTGTATCAAGTTCTCCATCTACTCTCTCAGTACCAACTTTTCCTCAAACAATCTAAATGTGCTTTTGGTGCCTTAGAAGTCGAGTACTTGGGTCATATTGTTGGCAAGGCCAGTGTTAGGGTGGATCCTAAAAAGATTGAAGCTATGCAAGATTGGCCTCACCCAAAGACTCTGAAAATCTTGTGTGGATATCTGGGTTTAACAAGTTATTATCACAAGTTTGTTAAGAATTATGTAAAGATTGCAACACCTATCACTACTCTCCTTAAAAATAATTATTTTACTTGGACTCCAGTGGCTAATCAAGATTTGTAAACCTTGAAGATGGTCATGTGCACCACTCCAGTCCTGGCCCTTCATCATTTCACAAATACCTTTGTCCTGGAATGTGATGTTTCTAGGAAAGGAATTAGCGTCATCCTTATGTAAGAGGGTCTACCTTTGGCCTTTACCAGCAAACAACTATCAGAGAAAAATTTGGGAAAATCAATCTATGAAAAGTAAATGTTGGTTATTCTGCATGCCATGGATATTTGGTGCCCTTATCTATTGGGACAACGCTACCAAATTGAGACGGGTCATCAAAGCCTCAAGTATTTTCTATAACAACGCCTTTCCTCCCTAGAGAAACAAAAATGGGTGACTAAGATATTTGGATATGATTATGAGATCATTTACAAGAAAGGGAAAGACAATGTGGTTGTTGATGCACTTTCCAGAAAATATGAAGATGAAGTGATCAGAATCTGGACCAGGGGTCAAAAATTTGCTCAATTTTCAAAGTGTTCGGAATGTGACTAAAACGGTGCCATTGCATCCGTCTCGTTCTCCTGATTCCAGCGGTATATTTATTTTCGCAAACGGAGTCCGTATGGAGAAGTTATCGAGGTCTGTTCGCCGGGCCAAACAAGCAAAAATTTGATGCTGACTGGGCAGGCCGTACTACTGACGTGGTAGAGGCTGTACAGCTGAATGGATATCCATACATGCTGATGTGACATTGATGGTATGGCGCACACGTGGTAGGTGACATGGCAATCGGTGATTGGTTACAACTGAACGAATTATGTGGTGACACGTGGCAGACTTTGGACAAATGGCATGGTGCCACGTGGCCCAATGAAGGGCTTCCACGTGGCACCCGTTTATTTGTTGTTGGGTTGTGTGGTTTATTAAAATTATGGAGGCCGTGGGGTTTGACCTCCGGACCTCCCCACCGGTGAAAGTGGTTACAACGTCCAAGCCACCAACGCGCCATGCATTATGTTTTAATGACCATATGTCATAAAACGTATTTAACTTTGATAAAAGTGGAAAATGGTGGGGGGTCGTGCCAGGGCTTAGCCCCGACCCCGGTCCTATGGTTTCACATACGACCATAACTTAACAATTGACCCAGCCCTTTTTCATTTGGCGCACAATTTTGATTTGACTTGTGTTTAAGCCCGTGGTTACATTGGTTATCCATATGACCGTATATCGATACCTTTTATTGGCGTGTTTTGTGTTATGGTTAACGCCCGGCTCTTTTGCCAACACATGACCATATTTGTTGCCATTTGCGCGGGACAGGTAATATATGACCCTCGGTCTTTGTGTTGAAATGTGGCCAATGGTTATATTAACCATTGCATGGTAACCGTATAATTATATCAATTGGCACGCGGGTACATTACAATTGGAACCCAGTTATATTACATTTAAATATGACCATACATTTATTCATTTTGTGCGCGGTTTGGATTTTTAACTATTGGCCCGTGGTTTTTTTACATTAACACATATGACTATAGCCAGGTTTGCGCGTGGAGTTTAGTTTTGGTTTTACAAACGGTCACACACACATATTACCCGCCACTTGTCACTCCGAGATTAAACCTGGAAACAGTTAGCACCTTTTGTGCGCGGGATGTGGCCACATGGCCCCATGCGCCCAACACCTCCGTTCTTGGGGGCTTTATTCTGGGTAACTGTTCGACAAATTAGCATGATTTGTGGAACGCGCGTTTGTGCTGAGTTTTGTGACCGAAAACGCTCAGAGGCTAGGTTCACTTTCCAGAGGTGCGAAATGGCGAACAGGTTACAGCAGGCTTGAAGGAGAAAAATGGCAGAATGCATAACTTCTTCAATTTTTGGCCAAATGAGGAGCTGTAAAAGCCCAGCTAGGGGTTTTTGGATGTCCTGAATCCATTGGAACCATTTTCACAGGCATTTGAAGAGCCCATTTGTATTTTTTTCACATTTGAATTTTGAGGAAGCTTCAGGAGCCTTAAAGCTCTCATTGTTGAGGCATTGCTCAGATGAGCACATATCCATTTTCTGAGACTGAATAGTCATTTCTAACTGTTTATTATGCTCTGAACACATTGGCATAGGTTTCAGATCCATTTGAGGACTTATACAGGTATTTTTACTCCATTGAAGCTCAGGGAAGCTTGGAGGCCACATGTAGAAGAGGTCATTGTTGGATGAGCCATTGTCCATTTGCAGAGTTTTGACAGTCATTTTTGGGGTTTTTATGTATTCTGAATCCAATGGTACAGTCTGTAAATCCATTGGAGTTGAGCAGAAGCTTGTAAAGATCATTTAACAAACTAATCCCAAAGAGCCAAGTCCATTGAAGGAGGCTCAAGGAGATGTAGCCCAGAGAGGGGTGAACTCCTTTATCATCTTGTTATTGTTGTGAGTTTGTTGTGTTATTTTCTGCATTTTATATGGCTGTACATTGGTTTATAACACATATTTAATCATTTAAAAGAACCTTTCTTCTCACATGAACATTGACAAGAAGAAGCAAGAACCTAACACATAAACAAGTTTGCACATTTTAACACATGAAGCAAGGTCCTGTTAAGATTTATTTTATGAGGCAGAGGGTGCTTGCATAGCATAACAAGTCAGCCTTCTATTTTCAGATCATGAAGGGTCCCTTTTTTCTCTCTCCTTCATTGTACCATATTGGCTTCAAGTTATTCTCCAGGAATGGCTACATGATCCCAAAAGTTTGCATCTGATACAACAATTGCATTCCAACTCTCCAGTCTCCCTAGGGTAGTCTTGGATCAATGATGAGATTCGATACAAAAGTCATTTGTATTTAAGTAAATAGTCAAAACTTAAATCCATGGTACTTTCTGAGCTTCATTCTACACCCACCATTGGGCACCCTGGGTTTACCAAAACCTATGACTGAGTCAAACATTGTTTTTTCTGGGATGGTATAAAACAAAACATTTGTAATTTTGTGGCTAAGTGTGATGTGTGTCAATGCAACAAGGGTGAAATAATCAAATCTATTGTCACACTACAACCGCTTCCGATACCACCTACTATTTGGCGGGATATCTCTATGGATTTTATTGTAGGCTTACCTAAATCGGGCAATAAATCAGTCATCATGGTGGTAGTTGATCGTCTTTCCAAGTATGATCATTTTTTATCTCTTCAACACCCATTTAATGCATCCATTGTGGCTCAACTTTTCATGGATCATGTCTTCAAGCTTCATGCAATGCCGCATTCTATTGTTTATGATTGCGACCCAACTTTCACTAGCAATTTTTGGTAAGAACTGTTCAAGCTCCAAGGCACCCAATTGCATCTCAGCACAGCTTATCATCCCCATATTGATGGTCAAACTGAAGTTGTCAATAAGTGTTTGGAAACATATTTGAGGTGTTTTGCATCAGAAAGAAAAAATCAGTGGGCCCAATGGTTACCACTAGTTGAATGGTGGTGTAACACTTCTTACCATACAACTACCCGCATGACTCCTTTTGAAGTGGTATATGGACAAAATCCACCTTCAATTCTCTCATATTTTCCAGGTGTCTCGAAGGTCCAGGTGGTTGACCAAACGCTTACAGTTCGAGAGGCTATTCTCCATACCCTTAAAGAGAATTTGGTCACAGCCCAGAATCGCATGAAGCAACAAGCAGATCAAGGTCGCTCTGAATGTAAATTTACAAAAGGGGATCAGGTGTTTCTTCGATTGCAACCTTACAAGAAAAATTCCCTCAAGGATGACCATTGGCATAAACTACCACCCAAATTTTATATACATTTCTTGAGCGTGTGGGCCAGGTGGCCTGTCAGTTAGCTTTGCCCAGTCATTCTAAGCTCCATCCTATTTTTCATGTTTCATGCTTAAAGAAGGTGATTGGAACTAAGTACCAAACTCAAACCAACCTTTCTGAGTTGGACAAAGAAGGCTCCATGATGAATATGAAATTCCTATGTTAATGCAACAATTTTACTATTCATAAAATGAGTTCCCTGATCACTCATAAGTATCCTTGGGAACCCAAACCTTGTAACTACATTTTCAAACAGAAATTGTGCAGTTGTCTCCATGCTACAATCTTTGATTGACTCTGCCTCGATCCATCTAGTTAAGTAGGTTGCCACATTAATGATGTATCTAGCTGATGACCTAATAGCTGGTAGATTGATCGACCCAACAAAGTCAATTGCCCATTTATGAAATGCTTGTAACATCACTTGTGGAACTAAGGGCATTTCATCTCTCCTAAAAGGATTCCCAAGTCTCTGACAAATGTCACAACTTTGACCAAATTCCTTATCATATTTGTCAAGGGTAGGCCATGATAGTCCTGCGTGCAATATCTTCTAAGTTATTTCATTACCTGCATAGTGACCTCCTACAACCCCTTCATGTGCCTCTGACAATATCATTTTTCTTTCATGCTCTAATACACAACGTTGCAGAATACCATCTACTCCTAAATTGTACATAATTTTTTCTACAACAACATTACCAACTTAACGAGAACTTTGTCAAGTTCTCATTTTTTCAAGAGTCACATTTTTTACCTCGTTTTTAAAAATGGTGCTACCGGTAGCACCCCCTCCCTTTTTAGTGGTATTTTGATATTTTAAATTTTCTAATCCATAATATTTCCACAATATTTTTTTTAATGCTTATTTTTCATCTATTTTCAAATCTTTTAAAGTTTTTTTTTTTTTTT
>CBVK0100099531.1:0-24562 GCA_900067695.1 Picea abies | reverse complement strand
TTTAAATTTGACTGAAAAATCAGAGAGACTGAAACTGGGTTGGGATTTTGAAAAAAAATTAACACTTCATTGTGGGTAGAGGTAAAAAAATGGTGTTTGGCCGATTAAAATTTAGAGAACTCTTCATAAGAAAACACAAAACTTTAATTTTCCACAAATAAAATACATCTATTATGAGCAAGGCCCTAATATTTATGACATAAATTCTTTTTAAGGATCAATGTTCCATCATGATACTTTCATGGGTTATTTGAGAAATGGAATCCATATTACTTGTAATGACATTATCACCCTTACACAATCAAAATGTTGAAGGAGTTCGAGATTAATAGGCCTTGGAAGACATGCACAAAATTGTTTTGCATGGTACAAATTTTGAGTTTCCTATTGGACAAGTCTATTTTGAGTTTTGTATTATACTCTTCCCATGGATCTTGAGGCACAATACATATATCCCAATGCAAAATACCCACTTGAAGGGATGGGTCTAGCCTCTTAGAAAGCCATTAATTGGTAGCACCTCGTGATATCATAGAAAAACATTAAAAAGGGGGTTAGTTTAATTCTTTCCTAAGTCTTACCGAGGGGAACAATATTAACCCTTATACATTCATAAAGTCCTAAGAAAACCTATATTTCCCAAGTAGCTAGGTGAAAGATAAGAAATAATGAGTAACAATGATGAAAGGCAAGGGGGAATGATTTCATGTGATGACCCTCAAAGTCCTATACATGAAAAGGTCTTATTATTCATTTATTTATTCATCTCACTTCATTTGGCTATGCATTTTTTCTTATAATAGCCTTCTAGATGGAGATTAGCATCGAGTTACCATAATCGTCCTATTTCTTGCTACCCCTTTAAGCCTTTTTCTTTAAATGTTCATTTTATTTAACAAGTCCATTTTATTTAAATATTCATAGACAAACCAAGGACTCAAGGCATTGGCATTATAGTGAGGGGCATTGCTCAAGATTAATATTTTGGCTTTTAACTTGATCTCTTCACCTCTTAGCCTTAGTGGCTTTATTGATTCAAGATTTAATTTTGATCGTTCAATTTGACCTTTGAGAAATCATGCATGACCAAGTTGCAATGTTTTACGAGGGTGAAATGAATGATACTAGGGAGGTGAAAAATGGTTAGCGTGGTTGGGATATGGATAGTGTTATCTATCCTAGATACCCAATGGTACAAGTTAACCTAAGAAATTACACACTTCTAACATAAAACATGTTACCCAAAGTACTGCGAGTGAAGTAATAAAACTATATAATGTTATGAAATTTCAAAAGACAATTGTTAGGTGTGTACCACTTTACAACAAGCTAAGAAGTTATATCATCATGTCGAAATAGGTATTAATACATGGAATATCAAATGAAACAAGTTGAACCATACCATACCATACCACAATGCATCTATCATCTAAGCATCGGGGATGAAAGTGATGTTGGGTATGTGTTATATTCTTTGAAAAATTGATCCCATGTATTGTACATTGATACAGGAGCAAAGGGGCTCTTTGCGTTCGTTTTTGGCGGTTTTTCGGCACATGGTTTTTGTCAATGGTTTTCTAATTCTGGCTAAGGAATTAGGGTTGTTGACTAATCCAGGTCAATTTATTATGGTTTGGATGCTATGGGGTCCTATATGTATATTTTATTGTAAACAATGAATATAATGAATAGAATATTAGAGATGTGACTGTAAACAGGTTGTTGGTTTTCCTGGTTTGGGTTTCCAGGGTAAAAATCCTTGTGTAATGTGTGTGTGTGTGCGTGCCTTTGTATATTTTATGTTTTATTAAGAATTTGTTTGAAGTAATTAATTGTACAAGGTTAAAATGTATATTTGGTATCACATCAATTATTGTCTTTAGGGGGACACCTTTGTGGCTAAGGGTTTGGCTCGGGTCTATGATAAGCCTTGTTACTTTGGGAGATCTGTGGTATTGATTCTTTAGGTGAAAATGAATAGCAAGAAATTTGAAAATGGAGATAGAGAAATTTAATGGGAAAATTTTTGAGTTGTGGAAGCTTAAGATGGAAGATCAGTTGGTGGAAAAAGATCAGTGGATCATTGTGGATCTAAGTATTACACCTACATCAATATCAACAAAAGACTAGAAAAATTTGGATCGTAAGGCGAAGAGCACAATCTAGTTGTGTCTCTCAGATTTAGTATTGTTGAATGTGTCAGGGGAAGCTACAACCAAGGCATTATGGGATAAGTTGGGGACTTTGTATCAATATAAGTCCTTGGTAAACAAATTGTTCCTGCAGAAGAAGTTGTATAAATTGAGGATGAAAGATGGAGAATCGGTGATAGAGCATCTAAATGCCTTCAATATTGTGTTAGGTCAATTATTATCTATTGATATTAAAATTTAAGATGAAGATAAGTGTATCTGTTTATTGTTCTCTTTACGAGACTCGTGGGATAGTTTCATTGTGGCCATAGGTAGTAATACAACCAATTTAAGCTTCAATGATGTGGTCTTATCCTTGTTTTCATAGGAGATGAGACGAAAGAACATGGAAGGATAGAGTACATATGATTTATTTGAAAGAGGAAGATCCTAGGAAAGGAATAGATCTAATTCCTCAAGTGAGAGATGTAAATCCAAGGGTAGATGAAAATATCATGGAAAGTTTGTAAAGGTACATTGGAGATGTGGAAAATAAGGGCACTACAAGAACCAATGTAGATCCAAAAGAATTAAGAGAGGGAAGGGATATGAAGATGTTCCTTCTACAGAAGAAAAAACCTCCTCAGAAGAAGGAGGGGATGTGTACTTGGCTTCATCAAGCACACATGCAGATCATGAGGCATGGTTGGTTGACTCAGGGACATCCTTTCATATGAATCCCCACAGGGAGTGGTCCTATGAATATAAAAAGTATGATGGAGGTGATGTTGTCCTAGGTGATGACTCAATAGACAAAATAATAGGACGAGGAAAATTCAAGTTGAAGCTCATGGATGGAAGGATTATAACACTTCCTAGTGTTCTGCACATCCCAGGATTGGCCATAAATTTTATTTCTGTAAGAAAAATGAACGATGTAGGGGTAAAAACAATGTTTGAGAAAGAAACCTGTAGGATGGTTTGAGGAGAAATAGTGTTTCCGAAGGGAGTTCAGATTGGAACTCTATATAAGCTACAGGGAAGCACTATTAGTGATGGGTGTAATAGTTCCATTGTTCCTGAGATTGGAGCAGAAGAAGAAAAAACTCCTATAGTATCTGGAGAAAAGGCTATGTTGTGGCATCAAAGAATGGGGCATATCAGAGAGAAGGGATTTCAACTACTACATGGTAAAGGTATGGTTGAAGGTATGTCTAATTACTCTTTGGGTTTTGATTTCTATGAACATTGTGTATATGGGAAGTAGAATCGGGTAAGATTCCCTTCTGGTGCAACGAGGGCAGAGAGGATTTTATAGTTTGTGCACAGTGATGTGTTTGGACCTATGTGTATTGCGTCACTAGGAAAATCTATGTACCATGTCTTATTTAAAGATTAATTCTTCAGTAATACATGGATATATTTCCTCAGGAAGAAATATAAAGTCTTTGACAGGTTTAAAGAGATTAAGGCTCTTGTGGAAAATCAAACAGAGAAAAGAATTAAGGCGTTGAGGATGGATAATGGTGGAGAGTTCTGCGGAAATGAATTTGAATATTTTAGTAAGAAGTGGGGTATAGAAAGGAAGAAGACTACTCTATATACACCTCAACATAATGGATCTGTAGAAAGGATGAACATGACGCTGATGGAAAAATCAAGGTGCATGCTCAATGGTGTCGGGTTAGGACATGAATTGTGGGCAGAGGCAATGGGTATTGCATGTTATCTAGTCAATCGATCACCCTCATCAACACTAGATGACAAGATTCCACATGAGGTATGGAATGGAAAGAAACTCTCTCTCACACATCTTGGGGTATTTGGCTGGGAGGCCTATGTTCACGTTCTAAAGGAAAACAAGAGTAAGCTAGATAAAAAGGATGAAAAGTGTATCTTTATTAGGTATAAAGATGGTTTGAAAGGTTATAATATTTGGAACCCATAAACTAAGAAGGTAGTGTACAAATAAGATGTGGTATTTAGAAAAATCAAAGATGTTTTCAAATAGGAAGTCCTACCAAGGAAGGAAAAACTAGAGAAAATAGAGTTTGAGTTGAAGGATGATGAATCAGATTCTACATAAGAACATGAATAAGAAGAAGAAGATCTGCATACACTAGTATTGAAGAGATCAGTTCGAGAAAGAAGACAACCGGAAAGGTATACTCCACCTAATTTACATTCAAATTTTTCTTTGTCTATTACTAATGATGATCCTAGAACTGTTAGGGAGGTAGCAGATTCAGAGGATGGAGAACTCTAGAAAAAGGCCATCGTTGAAGAAATGGAAGCCTTGGATAAGAATGAGGCTTGGGATCTAGTGGAGTTGTAGACTGGAATAAATCCCATTGGAAACAAATGGGTGTTTAAAAAGAAGTTGAATGTAGAAGGAAAAGTGGAGAAATACAAAATTTGGTTAGTAGAAAAAGGTTATTCCCAGGTAGAGGAAATTGACTTTGGTGAGGATTTTTCTCCTAATGCCAAGTTAACTGCAATTGGATTTATTTTATATGTTTTTGTTGTGTTTGATTTTGAAGTAGAACATATGGATGTAAAGACAGCATTCCTACATAGGGATCTGGAAGAAGAAATCTACATGAAGCAACCATAAGGATTTTTTGTGAAGGGAAAGGAGTTGGTATGCAAGTTGAAAAAGTCCCTGTATGGATTAAAAAAATCACCAAGGACATGGTACAAAAAATATGATACTTATATGTTGGGACTTGGCTTCATAAGGAGAAAAGTGGATCATTGTGTGTATTTCAAATTAATTGGTGATCATCTTATTTATTTGGTCTTGTATGTGGATGATCTGTTGCTGATTGGAAACAACAAGAAGATTATACATGATGTGAAAAATGAGTTTTCCTCCAAATTTGACATGAAGGATCTTGGTGCTGCAAATTTCATTTTGGCCATGGAAATTAAAAGAGATCGGGAAAACATGAAACTCTGGTTAAATCGAAGGAAATATATCGAGACAATATTGAAGAGGTTTAATATGAAGGAATGTATACCGGTTAGGGTTCTTATTCTTATAGGTGTAAAGTTATCTGTGGATCAGTGTCTCAAGACACAGGAAGAGAAATATGAAGAGGACATATCCTATATTCCATATGCAAGTGTGGTTGGTAGTTTGATGTATGCAATGGTTTGTAATAGACTGTACATTGCACATGTAGTGGGAGTTTTGAGCATGTATATGTCAAAACCAAGGAAGGAGCATTGGACAACAATGAAGAGGGTTTTCATGTATTTGCATGGCAATACCAGTTATGGATTGTGATAACATGGAAGACCAGGATTGGATAGAGTGTTGGAAATACATGGCTTTGTGGATGCGGATTGGGATGGAGATTTGGATCATAGAAGATCTACAAGCGGGTGTTTGTTTAACCTATTTGGAGGAGCAATCAGTTGGATGAGCAAAAGAAAGGTTGTAGTGGCACTCTCAACTATATAATTTGAATACATGGCAGCCACTCATGCAAGCAAGGTAGTATGGTTACAAATATTGTGTTTAGGTATTGGGTTAGTACAACACACTGTAAGGATAGATTGTGACAATCAGAGTGCAATATTCCTGGTGAAGAACTCGACTTATCATTCAAAGAAAAATCATATTGATGTTCAATATCACTTTGTGAGAGACATGGTTGAAGACAAGAAGGTGTTGTTGAAGAAGGTGGTCACTTTGGAGAATGTTGTCGATTCATTAACAAAATATGTGAGCACTGAGAAGTTCTCTTGGTGTAGAGGATCTATGGGCATTGATGCCCTAGATTGTTGACTATGTAATCATGTAACCCCATATCTACAAAGAAAAAAAAAGTGGGATAATGTTGGGTATGTGTTCTATTCTTTACAAAATTGATCCATGTACTATACAATGATATGGGAGAAAAGGGGGTCTTTGCGCCCATTTTTGGTAGTTTTTCGGCATATGGTTTTTACCAATGGTTTTCTAATTCCGGTTAAGGAGTTAGGGCTATTGACTAATATGGTTCAATGTATTTGTGGTTTGGATGTCGTGGGATTATATATGTATATTTTATTGTAAACAATGAATATGATAAATAAAATATTAGAGGTGTGACTCCAAATAGGTTGTTGGTTTTCCCAGTTTGGGTTTCCAGGGTAAAAATATTTGTGTAATGTGTGTGTGCCATTGTATTTTATATGTTTTATTAAGAATTTGTTTGCAGTAATTAATTATACAAGGTTAAAATCTACAAGTGAGCTACACCATAGATGAGCTAGAATGATCATGTATCTGATGGAGATCAAGAATAAGTTTGTCTTGATCTGGCAAAGATGAGCATGACACCTCATGCAAGCAACAACATGACACCCTTGCGAGGGTATTCAAAAGTTTTCACCCTTGAGGGGGTAACATTTGGCTCCTACCGTGGGACATGCACTCCATGCGAGAGTGTATGAGAACTCTAGAATCCCCACTGAGCTGTGACGTACACACCATAGAAATCAACAAAAGATGTAAAATTCAGGGGTGAATCTAACACCCGAGTTAGAAATACAAACTACTCTATGGAAATAATTTTTTTTTTACTAAGTCTAAACATGAAAGTAATGCAGGAAACCATATACAATAATTGTTCTAAGGAAAAGTGGATGCATCAGTAAAATCAAGAAATCTAAGAAAGTAAACACAAAAATGAAAGGAAAACATGCATGGAAAGAGAAAATGCATTCTAACTACTACTCAAAGAGATTATTCATTTCCTAAGGATATCTGGAACTAGGTGCCATCATAGTAGTAAAGCTTGAGGGGCTGACCATTCAAAGGTAGATTTAATTTATCTCCGTCCAAGTGGCTAAGATAGAAAGCATTAGTCCTAGCTACGCCCTCTATTATGAAAGGCCCCTCTCCAAAGGGAGACAAAATTTCCATCATTGCCAGGTTTTTCTTTCTATTTTTCCCACATTAGAACAACATCACCTAGTTCAAAATGTATTGGTTTGGATTTCTTGTCAAAAGTTCTCTTGAATTTCTCTTGGTTCTCCACTAAATGGTCAAATGCACTTATTATTTTTTCATCTATGTGGATAATTTGATGGATCCTTGCTTGCATGGATTCTTTTTCATCGGTAAAGTGCTCAAGCAAGTGGTATATAGGAAGCTTCATGTGAATAGGAAAAGTGACATTTATCCCATATACTAACTCAAATGGACTAAGTCCAATGGACTTCTTCTTGGTTATCCTATCTACCCAAAGAGCATACTTAAGCTTACTATCCAAACTCTTCTTATTGTTACCCAATATCTTTTTTATTATGGCCATCATATTCTTGTTACTTGATTTAGCAAGGTCATTTCCTTGTGGGTAATAATTAGACGAATCAGATAGGATAATTCTATACTCGGAAAAAAAAAATGTATACAATTTAGTTGAATTTAATGCCTTAGCATTATCTGAGGTGATTTTGGATGGAATAAAAAATTTGGTAATGATCTTATCTTCAATAAAACATTTCACCACACTATCGGTAGCTCTTTTGGTTGGAATCTCCTCAACCCATCTTGTGAAGTAAAAAGTTGTAGTGAGAACCCACCTAAACCCATTGTTGGAGTTATCTTTGAATTCACCGATGAAGTCTATGCCCCACTGCTGGAAAGGTATTTCTATGATAACATGATGAAGGGGTAAATTTGAAAGGTGATGTTTCCTTGTAAAGACCTAACATTGCTAGCATGACCCAACGAACTGATGGAAATCATGGAATATCATAGGCAAAAAAGAAACCTTCCCTAAGTATCTTATGCATGTTAGTCTGGGAAGCATAGTGTCCACCACAAAGTCCCTTGTGTAAATCCGTCATCAAGTCATTGAATTATTTTTTATCAACACACCTCAACACAAGACCATCAATATTTGTCTAACCAAGACCACCTTGAGCTATGCATTACTTCGTGGCTTTCAACCTTAAGGCTCTTATCTGGTGATTGACTAAGTGGTTTTGAAATGTTAAATTTTTCAGATAATAAATGATGTCACCGTACCGCTCACTCCTTTCTAAGTCATCCAACACAACATTAATATTCTAAGGCCATTTCATTACCTTCAACCAACAACTTGGAAATACCTCAACCCTTTATCAATTTGGTTGGTCATATATCCAAATTATAATCTTTTATTTTGGACACCCACTTTCCACAAGTCCCAAGGCAATTGTGTTGAGTTAATATATCCTTAACAATAGTGTGAGGGACATATGAAATGATCTTGGATTAACCAACATAAGGTTGGAAATGTGTTAGAGACTGAACTAGGGCATAGGCTTGCTTATCCATAGTTTTATAGTTCATTTTTGAATCCATAAGCACATGGCTCATGAATGTTATAGGTTGCTCTTGATATTCCTTGTTTTTATGTAGGAGGACACTAGATATTGTTTCTTCTGAAGAAAAGGAAAAAATTGAAAAGTATCTAGAGTAATCAGGGCTAACCAAGTCTAGTGCCATGCTTATATCATGCTTGATTTCTCGAAAGGTGAATCTATTGTGGTCATCCCACTTGAATTTGTGGTTCTTCTTCAACATATTGGAAATGGGCTTTATGATTTCAAAGAATATGATGATGTTGATTTTACCAAAGAATGATTATATAACCTTCTTGGTTTCAGGTAGAGGAATACTATGAATACATTTTACCCTAGATGGATCTATCTTGACCCCATCCTTAGATATGACATGGCCCAACAATTTCCCTTCATCAACACCGAACACCAACTTCTTTGGATTCAAGGATATTCCAAACTTTCTCAAGATATGTAAAATTTGTTTTAAGTACCAGATATGATCCTTTCTATCCTTAGAGAACACTATCAAATAGCCTTGATAGATCTCAAAAAAAATTCCACTCAAATCTTTGAAAGTGTAATCCATATCCCTCTAAAAGGTATACCCAACATTCATTAATTCGAAAGGCATCCTAAGGTACTCATATGTTCCCCAAGGTGTAACAAATGCAATCTCACTCCTATATTCCTCCATAACTAGGATTTGATTGTACCCAGAAAATCCATCTAACATAGACAACATACTTTCCCCAACAACTCGTTGTAGCATATTTTCCATATTGGAAAAGGGGTAATTATATTTCAAAGCTAATTGGTTTAGGTTCCTGAAGTCTACACATGGTCTGATCTTAGCAGACTTCTTCCTTATTATAACCAAGTTAGCTAACCAAGACGATTTTCTAGTAGGAGCAATGATTCTAGTAGTCAACAACTTCTCCAACTCTTTTTTGAGAAAGGGTAGAAGTTTAGGGTTCATCTTCCTTAACTTTGCCAGAAAGGCTTAGCACATTGATTTAGAGGGATTGTATGTTGTAAAATGTTTTATTTATAGGATATAATGCCATCATATGACCAAGCAAATACATCCATATATTCCCTTATTAACATCTCAATTTCTTGTCGTTCCTTCTCATAGGTATTATTTCCAATCTTTACAATATTTGGACCACTATAGATCCAACATTGACTTCTAAATATTCCTCAGGTTTGGTGGGTTCTACCTTTCATCTACACATATCCTATCTATTAATTTTTTTTGGAAACGAACCAAACCTTTAGGCATTTTATCCTTATATCCCAAGTCAACAACTTCAAATATTTCATTCAAATAACCCTAATCAATATTCTCGTCTGCAAAATCACCCTCACTAGTCAAGAATCTTTCTATCTGCTTATCATCCTCAAAAACTTTCCAATTCTCAAGGCCATCTGATATAGATAGTTTGTATAACATGTCAATGATAATACCCCCAAATGTGGTAGCTTCTAATTTTTTAGTAGAGGAATCATGAACATCTAGAGCATTTGCCAAGTCATTCTCACTTCTTGGGATGTACTTGATGGATTAATATTCAGACTTATTGATCAATATAATCACATCTTCCTTGTAAAATTTTAACCTATCATCCTTAGTTGAATAGATATATTTGATTTGAAGGATAATAAGTTCTTATTCACCAAATAATTCCAACATATTCACTCTTAAGCCTTTGTCTATTTCAACCCCTAAGAGTAAGGCATCATATTTGACAATGTCGTTTATATCCTTGAACTCTAATTGATATGAAAAATTAAGGGTATTTCCTTGGGGTGAAATTAAGACAATGTGAACCTCATTCCCTAGCTAAGATTGATCCCTGTCATAGTACATAGTCCAAATATGATCATGCGTCCCTTATTCAATGGGGATAACGAATGAGAGAGAATGACATAGTTTCCCAAATTGTCAACCACCATACAAATAAGATCATTTATGGGGTCTATAGGGTCTTCCACGTGGTACTTTATAAGTTGTTCATTATGTAATATCACTGGCTTTCCTTCATAGGAAGGGAGTGTAGCATAAGACAATTAAATTTGTAAAGTATCACCTAGGTTATGAGAAAACTTTCTTGATAGCAACATACCCCATGAATTAGGAACATCTTTCACCACTATGTCCATGAATACCCTAATGTTAGGTTCAGCCACTAGATAGACAAGTAAGTTCTTTATGACACCATAGAACTTAAATTCCCTAGCATTCATTGCACACACATTTCTATAAGGTCTTGTTATCTTTAATCCAAGTTATTGCATAACACCTAGAGGCATGACACTGGTTGAAGCCCCAATGTCCAACATACAGTTATGTAGAATCAACTCATTCACACCTAAGGAAATGAATAATCTGTCATGCTTCTCATTGAAACCTCCCATATCAATGGTTTGAAGGACTACAAGTTGATATTGGGAAGTATCATTGTTAACAAAACCCAAATCCCTCCCATCTTTCATTTTAAGTGAAGGAATATTCATAATCTCAAGGAAAGGGATAATTATAAGAGAGTTGGAAAGATAAATATCTATGTCTAAATTGATTTCATCACTAGTTGTTTGTGAAGTTGATCCACAATGTTGAGTTATTGTCACTAGGATAGGTTGAATCCTTTTGAGAATGTCCTTAGGCACTTCTTAACTAGGTTGTTGACTTAGGGGATCTTGGGGATGTTGAGAATTTTGTTGACCCCTTATTTGGTAGGTTACTCAATCCCTCTACTTAATCCTTCATTTAATCTCTTTTGGTGAGGGATTAGGTTGATTAAATATTTCGATGGAAGCTTGTTCAACCTCATAAATGTTGTTGATCATATTTGGATAATCCCCTACAAAGTTGTTTATGTCACTTGTTCCTTCCTTGTTGAATTCACTTTCCATTCAATCTATCTCCTTGGCATACATGCAAGTATCTTGAATATTGGGATAACCACATGGATTGCACCAAGTAATATCCTCTTGTTCAATCATATTATTGCTATCTAAGGGGTTGGGATTATTTTATTTTGTCGGACTTGTTTTCACTTATCCCAATTAAATTCTCCCCTTGGTTGGAGCCTATTATACCTTTCTACTTGGATGATTTTATTCTGCATGGCTTGATTTTTTTTTTTCAAAACTTCAGTTTCTTTAGAAAAAAATTCCCCCATCCTTTTCATGGCATTGACAAGGAATTCCATCATGTATGGGGTAGTCTCGATGGTGTTGACTACTCCTTTCTTTGACTCATTATTGGAGGAAGAAGCTCTAGAGGTATTGAAAGATTCAATTTTGGAGGATAGAAAGTTCTCCTCAAATTTTCTTGCAAATTCCTTAGCCATCTCCAAATTTGTAGGGGACTTATCTCTAAGTAAGAAAACAAGTTTACCTTCAAAGGAATTGGTGTAACGAAGTAAGATGGCTCCATCATTAGGTCACAAATCTTTTACTTTCTCATTCTCCTTTCTCTTTATTTCATGTAGTTGGGTGAGCATTAATATTCCATCTTTCCTAGTGGCCCGCCTCTTAATGAAGGCATCATGGAACACTTTCCAATCCTTGATGTTATTTGCAAGCGAGTCATGGTACCAAGACTTGGCATTTTCCTCCAACGACAAGGCAAATAGATTCATCACTACATATTCTTTGGGATTTTGCTTGCACTTAGGGCATCATAGAATTTGGTAATGTGTTCCTCAAAGATGATCACATTGTTACTCGAGAATTTGGGAAGCTATTTTCTATACTTATTAGGAATAGTGTGAGGAAAACTCCTTATTCAAATCATGTTGAGGGGATTGTACACATTTTTAACCCATGTCTCATCCCTCATATTGTTTGTTTGTGTGTGAAATACAAAATGATTTTGATTTATAGAAATACTACTAGAGGAAGCTTGAGAAACCTCTTTCCTTCTTTGTCTATAAGATTTTTGAGGGTCCAAAAGACTACGATAGAGAGTTGGATTGGAACTTCTTATTGGATACTCTCCACTACAGCCTTCCTCTTATGGAGTTACCAAGTGAGCAATCTAAAGGAATTCTAAAATTTTACTCACCAAAGGAAAGTGAAGCTATACTTCAAATGAACTAGGGAATGGAATTTATCCCCTACAACAACGCCAAAATGTTATCTCTCAAACAATCCCTAAAGGAAAATTTCAATCTTACAATAAGGGGAAGCTTAAGGACATTATCAAGTGATTCTATACCTATCACCTATGTGATTCACGCCACTCCTTTTTCCAAGGGGGAGATCCCACATGGTCAAGATAAGTCCTATTGTTGTTAACAAGTCAGGTAAGGACAAGGACTAGGTTGACTTAGGTTGATTTCTCTCACGATAATCAAGAAAGTGTAATACACCATCAATTAAAGAATTATCATGCAAAGTGTCACATATAAAACTTGCAAACATGTGTTCATTCACAAAGGCATATTCATCGTCACATTCATTCAATGAAAGAGTAAATAGTGTTTTTTTCACAAGTATACTTAATGAAACTTTAGCATGCATTCATAACACAATTCCAAGAATGAATAAACATCTTTGACAACAATGTTCTAGAGCAATTTGTAATTTTCTTATGATCAATCAAATGACATTCCTTCAACATTTATTATCACTGAGTAAAGTATAAAGTGTTGTAGTAAAATTCTAGATAATGAATCTAAGAGAGGTGCGCCCCTCAAAATGATGCCAAAGTACAAGGGGAATGGTCCAACATCTAGTAAAATGGTCTAGGATCTAGTAAAATGGTCCAAAGTCGTCATAATTAGACTTCTCAAATCAAGAGATCGTTCACATAAGGAATACAAATCCCCACACGTGTGAGTTGTCCCATCAAATAAATAATGTCAAGATGCACATGTGGGCTTCATAAGGCAAACACTCATCAAGTAAAGGTCCAATAGATGTGCCATGTCATCAAGGGGTCCAAGTCACCATGTGTAGTCACCCTTGTAATATGAAAATACCCTATCCAATGCATTTAAATACCCCGACGTGTGGTACAAAGGGAGTAAACAAGGCATCGGCATGAAATGTCCAACCACACAAGGAGGATGCATATAAATGGTCCAAGTGGCATGCGTGATGAAATAAAATCCCCATCATAACTTGATGCACTATCACAGATCCCAATGAGATGACATGTATCTCAATATCATAAATGGATCCCAATGTCTATAGATATGGCCATATAAGAGTACACTGATCCCAATGTCTATAGGTATGTCCATATAAGAGTACATGGATCCCAATACAACATAACATATCCCAATTTAGTGTCACAGATATCAAGGCATGGTGTGTGTATCACAATGCATAATACCCACTTGAAGTGATGGCTCTATCCTCTTAGCAAGCCATTAATTGGTATATCCCGGTGATATCTCATAGTAAAACATAACAAAATGGGGTTAGTTTTAATACTTGCCTAAGTATTACCAAGGGGAACAATATTAACCCTTATACATACATCAAGCCCTAAGAAAACCCATATTTCCTAAGTATCTAGGTGAAATATAGGAAATGAGATAGGAAATAATGAGTAATAATGACGAAAAGGAAGGGGGAATGAATTCATATGACGACCCTTAAAGTCTTAGACATGCAAAGGTCTTATTATTCATTTATTTATTCATCTATCTTCATTTGGTTAGGAATTATTTCTTATTATCCTTCTAGAGGGAGCTTAGCATTGAGTTACCATCTTTGCCCTATTTCTTACTACCCCTTTAATTTTTTTTCTTTAAATGTTCATTTTGTTGAACAAGTCCCTTTTCTTTAAATATTCATAGACAAACCAAGGACCGGGGGCATTGTTCAATATTAATATTGTAGATTTTAACTTTAGATCTTCACCTCTTAGCATTAGTGGCTTTAATTATTCAAGATTTAATTTTTACCTTTCCTTTTGACCTTTGAGAAATCATACATGACCAGGATGCAATTTTTTACATGGGTGAAATGAATGATATTGGGGAGGTAAAAAATAATTATCATGGTTAGGACATGAATAATGTTATCTAGCCTAGACACATGATGGTACAATTTAACCTAAGAAATGACACACTTATAATAGAAAACATGTTCCCCAAGGTACTATGAGGCAAGTAATAAAACCATATAATGTTATGGAATTCCAATAGACAATCGTTAGGTGTGTACCACTTTATGACAAGATAAGAATTTATATAATCATATCGAAATAGGTATTAATACATGGAATATCAAATGAAGAAAATTGAACCATACCATACCATACCACAATGCATCTGTCATCTGAGGAGCAGGGATGAAAGTGAGCTACACCACAACTAAGATAGCACGATCATGTATCTAGTGGAGATCAAGAACAAGTCTCTCTAGATTTGGAAAAGATGAGCATAACACCTCATGCAAGAAACAACATGACACACTTGTGAGTGTATCCAAAGGTTGTCACCCTTGAGGGGGGTAACATGCACCTCATCTTCTGAATCAAAAGTCAACAATAAATGGATATGGAATAATCCATTGGCCTCAATAAACCTTGGGCTTCTAATAAAAATTGTATCACGGTCTTCCTCATTCTCAAAGAGAAAAGAGAAGAAACATTTTCCATATTAAGAATGGCTTTCCGATTCATAAATCAAGGGGACTAGTGGTGCTTAATTAATTCTTTGAGATATTTTGAGTTGTGCATGAGCCATTGAACTTTCCAGTGGTTGAATTTTCTGCAAAACAAAGGGTTTTATTCATAGGAGCACCCAATTTCATAGAGATATGAGGTTATCCCTTGCAAGAATGACTTTCTTGGTATGTGATGTTTTGAAGGCCACTGTAGCTTGGGAAAATGGGTGGGATAGGGCACTGGAACTCCTCCCATGGTGGTGGTCATGCGAGGATAGGAGAGATGTTAAGGTTTAGCAGAGGCAAGGATTTTGGCAGCATAATACATTATCATGACTTACCAAGAAGGACTAGGACTAAAATATGATGCACTTGTAAATTGGCTGATTATATTTTGATGTCAAGACCCTCATATCTCTATTAATAACTTAGATCTATATGAAGTAATATGGGATATTTGTTGAGATAATTATCGGTGTTGAATGTTTTATTTGGAAACTTTAAATAGTCATGTCCCTTATTGGTTGTTGGAAACTTATGGCAACTTATGGAAACTTATTTGGCAACTTTAAATAGTCATGTCCCTTCCTAGTCGTGTCATTCTTATGGCCATGTGTCTAGTGATTGCACCCTCAAGTTTTTTAATATGGAGGCCAAAATTATTTGTAGATCAATCCCAAGTTAAGGAACTGGGTCACAATTTATCAAAGGAAGAGGGGAAAACACTAGTGGGGAATCTAGAGGAGAGGTGCTAGGAAAGGGAGAGACACTAGAGAAAGAAAAAGGTATGAAGAGAGATGAAGTAAGGCAAGTTCAAGAGACAGAGGAGGTGGGGGGGTGTCGAAGGTTAATACAATCCAACCAATATTGTAAAAAAATAGTACAATCCAACCAAGATTGTCTATGGATGATGAGATGGATATGAAGCAATCAAGAATGGAGAACTTGTCAATAGTATCGCTACTTATTGAATAACACAAGTCATTATTTTTAATTTCAGAATATAAGATTTATAAAAAGCACACCCAACCCTTAGATGATACATGGCCAATAAGGAGAATGGGGGGGATAGACTTGATATCATCTCTTGTTGGGGTAGGACCAAAATACCTTTGTTCGGTCCTAATACCCATTGAAATACCATCAAGAAACCCTGGATATACCAAAGGTTGGAATTGAAGGTGGCTTAATTTTAGATGGGCCCAAAGAGGATTCAATCTCTAGCATGGGATGGAAATCACATGTATCCATTTCCAAAAAAATAACTAGAAAGGAAATTAATCAAGGGAAATGCACTAGATGGGACCCTTAGAGTAGGCCAAACCCCCAAGAAGGTTTATCCATTATTATTATGCCTTTTAATATTCATGCATTGGGAAACCCTTCTAAAATCCTTTCCCTAAAAAAGTTGTTGGATCTACATAAGTATGATATTGTCCTAATATAGGAAGCCATGGGGGAAAGGACCAAGATCTTGGAGGATTTGTTTGATTTTATGAAGTATATGGATTTTTTTATGGGAAAATTATGTTTGTAGATCAAGGGAATTGGTAACAAGTTGGAGGAATTTATCTATAAGGATAAATAGTTATATGATTCTTGACTCAGGTATTGGAGCATAACTCACCTCCTTGGACTTGGGGGAAGATTTTTTTGTGGAAAATATTTATGGTCCATATGAGAATAGGGTGGAATTCTATGAGATTCTTTTATCTTCTGATTTTTTTAGGAGGAGGAATGTTATCCTAGGAGGAGATTTAAATTTCACTATTAGCAAAGAATAAATTTGGGGTAGTGTAGCTTGAGAAAACACTTTATCATTTTTTTTTAACATGATGGAGAAAGTCAGTTTGGTGGATGAGGAACCTATCACTTTGGCTCCTACTTTGAGGATAAGAGATGCCAGAGTGGCTGAGAGACTAGGGTGGAGGTAGGTGGGGAATTTGATTAATCTGTAATCCTTCTTTATATTGCAAAAGAGGATTGTAAGCCACCAAGTCCTTTAAAACTTAATTCTTAATGGTTAGAGAATGAATATTTTTTAACTAATTTGAATGGAAACATTATGATGCCTCCTCAAGCGAGTATATTGGTATTCACTTTGTTTCTAACCTCAAGCTGGTAAAATAGGTAGTTTCTTTTTGGGCAAATGCACAGTTCTTGAAAGATGGTAATTTTTTATCTTTGGTTGAATCCCAAATCTTTGGTATTTATACAATGAATTTGAAGGATGGGATTGGTGAGGATTTAAAGGAAAACTTGAGAGCCTTGGAGAAAAATAAGATGGATCTTTGAGCAAAGAAGGAAACCACATTAAGAATAAAGTGATGAGCTTTATAGTTGGGTAAGGGAGATGAGAATATGGATTTTTTTCACAATTTTTCTAACCATAGGCTAAATATAAACGCCATCTACGAAGTGAAGAGAGAAAATGTATATAAGCCAAAAAAATTTAAAGAAACATATGATTTAGGAGTGGCTTATTTTGAGGGGATCTATAAGAAGGAGACAAGGACTAATGTAGCAAAAGTTATCAAGATGATACCTATTTCCCTAATTTGATTGATGAGGCAGCCAATGAAAAGTTGTTGTAGGAAATTTCAAAGGAAGAATTGCAAATGGTTCTCCATAGATTTCAAAAGGACACAAATCTAGGGTCAAATGGCAAGGCAATTGAATTTTTCTTAGGATTTTGTGAATTTATATGTATTAAGGATAGTTGAGGAGTTAAGGAGTAAATGGAGGGTTGGGGGCATTCAACACTACCTTTCTTACCTTAATTTTAAAGAAAGGCAATCATGACTCCTTCGAAGAATTTAGGCCTATTTATTTGTACAACTATATATATAAGATTGTTGGAGATATTACACACTCACCTAGGTAATTATTTTCCTCAGGTTGATATTCCAATGTCGAGGGTGCTTCCATAGGTGAGAATATTCTCTCTTGAGAATATTCCCCTACAAATTAGGATGCCTCCTACAAAATAGGGCACCTTCCCTCTTCCATTAAGAGTTAGTTACACCTCAATTAGACTAGTGGAGGTCATTCATGCATGACAACCTCAATTTTATCATCGATAGTTGCATGTTCACCTCGGTTTCCTCACCAGGAGTGCACATGTCTCATGCATGTGGCCAATAGGGAACATACCTTGTGATTTCATGTGTTTCTCTCACTTCCACACACATGACTTAGTTAACTAATGATTGCATGAACCAATTAACTAGGACTAGGTGGTAGATTACTTCAGTTTATGTCAGTGAGTGTATAGATCTCTTTATATCACTACTATGGTGCATTCAATTAGCTATGTAGAGTATAACGAGTGTATTTTTACCATTTTCCTCAACAATTAATACAATTCATCCTTTCTCTGAAGCTTATCTCTCTCATCGTCTCTCTCTCACAAGCTTTGTGTGATTTTTATACTAGCTAGGTTCATTGTGAAAACTTCACATGGTATTAGATCCTTGATTGCTAGGAGAAAGCACATAAGAATTTCTATTTGTAGTAAGAAAATATGGATTTCTCGTTGGTAATACTCCTCATGCCTCATAACTAATTTGAGTGGAAGCTAAAAATTCTGCATCAACTTAGATGTAGAGGCTTGTATCGAATTACCATGGCTACAAAGGTGGAGCCAACTTCTACTATCGAGAAGAACAAGTATCTCAATTGTGTGGATGAGGCCTATGACCTCCTCCGTGTGTCTATGCCCCCCAAGATTTTGTTTAAAATTGAAGCTTGTACCACACTAGATGAGATTTGGAATTTTGGAGGATCTCTTTGTAAAATAGGACAAAACGAGAGGCCATATGCTCGAGGTCGAGTTGAATTCCTTAGATTCGAGGAATTTTGATAACATTCAGGAATGATTTATGAAGTTCAATTCCCTCCTCCTTCATCTAAATGGATTTGGAATAGACAAATCCACTCAAAACAATCAGTTAATCCTTTCTATCTTGGAAAAACTTGGTCTGTATTATGTTTTTTTCATCTCATTGTTCCATACAAGCAGATTCACTTCAGGAGCAACCAAAAAAATGATGAAATTGGATCATTTTATTGAAACCCTCACACATGATCAAGATAAGCTCATAAAAATGGGGATAATCAAGGGACCCAATGCACATGCAATTAATGTGCATGAAAGAAACAACACTTCCAATTCAAATTCCAAGAAGAAAATCAAGGGAAAGGTGCATGGAAAGCCAAAGAAGGAAGGGTAATCCAAACCCTTTGATGATTCTTCAGGCTCCAAAGGTGGATAAGGAAATAAAGGGAAGAACAAATACAGTTATTGCAACCGTGACTATCATCCCGAATCGACATGAACAAAGAAAGAGATTGATATGATGGCATAGATTCTTCAGAAGAAAAACCTTGGGGATCACATTCCCAAAGATGCCAAGAAGAAGTCAGAAGATCAAGCACCCAAAAATGAGGAAACTCTCATGCACTGATTTCCATTAGCTCTTATTCTAATGCATGGATCTTAGATTCAGGTGCATCCCATCGCATGGAAGCAAAACAAATGTTTTTTCTTCTATTTCTACATGCACAAGTCCTCCCATCCTCATGGGAGATGATACCCCAGTTGAGGTCATTGGCCAAGGGAGAGTATAACTAGAAAACATAAATTTTGAGAACGTATTGCATGTTCCAAAACTCTCTGTGAATCTACTCTCTGTTTATCAGATAACACATTTTGGTACAAGAAAAATGGTGGGGTTTACACCTGATTTTGTAACCATATTTGATATGCATGACAACTCCATGATAATTGTTGGTGAGGTAAACCATCAATCTCGTTTGTATACTTTCAGTAAGTTCATTGTTAAATATGATTTTGATTTACTACTAACGCATGTTGATGATACTAGTATATTATGGCACGACAAATTCGACCATCTAAACATCAAATACATGCAACAACTATGCAAACAAGATATGGTCATCGACTTTCCCAACATACACTTTTCAAAAAGAGTTTGTCAAGGATATGTTCTTGGAAAACATCCTCAAGAGAAGTTTGAGAAAAGGAGGGCGTTGAGGGACTCCTCTCCTTTGGAGCTCATCCATAGTGATCAGATGGGACCTTTTCCTCATCCATCCATAAAAAAATCAAGGTACATGCTTACATTTTTTGATTATTTCTCTCAATACACTTGGGTGTATTTTCTCAAGTACAAGTCTGAAGTTTTTTATCATCTCAAAGACATCAAAGCACATGTAGAGACTCATTCCGAGAAAAAGATCAAATTCCTTCGCACAAAAAATGGGGGGGAATATGTGAACCAATACATCCAACATGTTTGTTCAGAGGAAGGTATACAACTACAACACACAATACCTTACACTCCATAATAGAATTGAGTATCTATGTGGAAAAACATATCCCTCAAGAATGATCACTTGCATGTTGCATGTAAGATCTCTATCGCCCAAGATTTGGGATGAGACACTTAAATTTTCTAACCACATCCAAAACATATCTCCTCATAGATATATCAAGGACCAAACTCCCTTTGAGGCATGGAGCAGCAACAAATCGAAGGTCACCCACTTCTGAACATTTGGATCATGTGCATGGATTCGCATACCCTCTGAAAATAGGAAATCATTAGATACACAAACTATCACATGCATAGTCATGGGATATCCAGATGGAGAGAAGGGTTATAGGTTACTTGATCCCTCTACTAACATGATCATCATTGAGCACAATGTTCAATTTAAGAAAGCTCCCTTACATGCACTGTCGGATCCACATGTAGGTACCTTTGTATCACTGCCTGAACTAGACATTAGTGATGATGAGTCCACTCACTCAGATCATTGTTCATATCTGAGCTCTGAATATGATTCAAAATATGATGAGCATGCAGATGTTGAGCCACCACAGATGCCCAAGTGGGAAAAAAACACCCTATAAGGAGCATGAGACCTTGTGGGGGATCTATCATATTAGAGGAGGATGAGGTCTTGGTTTGAGGATCCTCCTCATGCACCCACAACTACCGAACCAATGATTCTCATGCATTGATATATGGTTCTAGCTTCATAACCACATACCTATGCAGAGGATGCAGGGAATTCCTTTTAGGAAGACACTATGTAGGAGGAGTACAATTCTCTCTTTGAGAACCAGACTCAGGATCTAGTTTTGCTTCCTTCATACATGAATCTTTTCATATCCATATGGGTCTACAGGAACAAGAATGTAGTAGATGGACATGTGAGCATGTATAAGGAAATAATGGTTTACAAAGGTTTTTAGTAGATCCATGCGATAGACTATGATAAGACTTTTTACTTATAGAAAAGATGGACTCCATCTGATTAGCCATTGCCATTACAACAGTCAGGGGGTGGGAATTTCACCAGATGAACATGAAGAATTCATTTATTCATGGGGATCTCTTAGAGGATATTTACATTGAGCAGCCCCAGGGCTTTGTATAGAACTCATCCTTATTATGTCAATTGAAATATTCACTCTATCGCTTCAAATAGGTTCCTAGATCATGGTATGAAAAGATGGATGCCTACTTTATTTCTCAACATTTTTTTAAATGCAAATTAGATCTGACCGTCTACATGTTGAGAAACTAAGACTCCTTGTTGATCCTAGTTCTCTATGTTGATGACCTCCTGATCATAGGAAGTTCAACCTCAACAATTTTTGTGGTCAAAGACATTATACACGGTCGATTCTCTATGACAGACATGGGTCCACTGCACTATTTCCTTGGTCTCGAGATCAGTTAATATGATTTAGGAATCAAGATATATCAGACTAAGTATGGCAGTGATCTCTTGGTTAAATTCCACATGAACGATTGCAAGTCTGCAGCCACACCCTTTCTCTTTGGGTACATATTGAGGATGGCGGGGATACACCAGTGGTGGACAACACCTTGTATCGATAGCTTATGGGGAGCCTTCTATATCTCAACCACACCTAGACAGATCTCTCATATGGAGTAGGGAAAATTTCTAGGTACATGCAGAATCCGCATGAGCTACATTGAAAGTGTTGGACACACCGACCACACTAAGAGGGGGGTGAATAAGTGTAGGAATGTTTTTAAAACTTCCCCTTCACAAAACTCCTTAGTTAGCAATCACCATTTACTCATTACTTATTGTTGTCATTTATAACTAGTTAAATGTGAACATACATCAACAACATATACCAACAACAAATATCATCAATAATTCATCACCACAAGGAACACAAAGAACACAAAATGTATCTACAATTTTATTTTTATTACAAACTACAATCCTTGGGTTATCAACGACAACTGAATAGAGTTACAACTCAACAAGAGCACCAACTCTACAATGAAAGACTTAACTTACACAACTCAGCACCAACTAAGAAGAGGAATCAATCATCAATAGATACCAATCTGTCAATAGGTACGCGACCTATCAGTAGTGTAACACACATATGTATGTGCCCTACCAATAGTACAGTTCGCGTATGTACGCGACCAGTTTGTACTACAACCTACATATACCTTATGGGTAATTAGGGTTTTCTCTCTATAAAAAAGCTCATATCCTTTGTAGCCTTCAGTCACATCAATTTCTGTATTTCATTGTCCAATCTGAACCATAACCAATCACAACACATCTATGCTCTCCAACAACTTACACTCATGCTCCTCAACCATACAATATGAATGCTACTCAAACATACACAACCAATATACTATGGAAGCCATATCAATACTGAAACATAAGAGTGTTTCTCACTCTATCAATCAATCAACATAACCATATCACCGCATCCAGACCAATAATGCCTTAATCATTCACCATACAATAAGCAAGAGTATCCATCAAGACAACTATGTAACCATACCATAGTTTCTATGGAAGATCTAAGCTCGTAAAAGTAGATCTGGAACTTGCTTCAAACTTCAAGAACCTGGCATCATCTCACACTCAAGTCTCCATGAATTCATCCAATTGTAAGTGCTCTGCCTTCCTTCATCCCGCGTGTGTATGCACTCTGGCTCACTGTAGTCCACATATATACGCTTTCTAGCCCACTGCTTCTCATGTACTCCTTCAAAAACTAAAGTTTATGAACTTCCAAAACTTTCGCCGTCAAGATCTCAGACTTACAAAAACTTTGATGTGTCCATGAGATCCTCCAGTCACACTCTCTCTCATAATAGATCTTCAAGCTATGCTCAAGAGATGATTTTCACAAGAGACCTTTGCTTCTTATTTATACTCTCCAAGTAGCTTCCTTAGAAGCATATTCTAGGCCATTTTTCCACATAGTCACCTATGTCCAACTTTGCCCAATTTGCCACTTGTCCATATATCCAATATCCACTTGAAATCTTAACCCATTTTCCTCATTTTAGGGTTATCCTTCTTATAACCACTTTCCATAATTATAAAGTTCTCCATTTACTTTATTATTTAAATAATCCTCCTTAACTTTGTCACTTCACTTTATTATTTAAATAATCTTCTTTGACTTTGTCACTTCACTTTATTATTTAAATAATCCTCTTTGACTTTGTCACTTCACTTTTAAATAATTTCTTCTTTGCAATCACTTTGACTTCTTTGACCTTTTGGGGCTTCAAGCCAACTTATGAGCGTCCTCCACCTTCGTAAGGTCATAACTCTCAAACCGTGAGGAGTTATGTGGTGTTCCACATACCACCAGAAATGGAATGACAAGAACTATCCATATAGGATAGTTTCACTGTCAAATTCACTGATATTAATCTCATTATTATACAATTAAGCATGGGTTCTCTAACCATACTTGTAGGATAAATCAATCGCAAAGCATCTTCCCGTGAGGGTTTTCACCATAAGGGGACCACTTTGGAGTTCATCCATTTGTACTTCCTATCAACCATGATAAGACACTTAACTGCAAAGTGTCTTCCCGCGAGGGATTTCACCATAAGGGGACCACTTTGGAGTTCATCCATATGTACTCCTTATCAAGACAATAATGATTCACCTTTACATCAATCCAACTATCCATCATATAAAAATGAAACCACATCGAGTCATCTTCATCTATGCATCATATATCAATGAAAACTCATTGATCCCTCTTCATCTATGCATGACATCATATGACTATGATTCAACTTAACATCAATCCATTCAAATCAAGGACATTACATGATCCATCAATCAAGTTCAATACATGATCTATCAATCACTACATCAATATTCTATGACAATACATTGTTCCTTTGACATCAATGACAACATGATCCAACAATCTCCCCCTTTGGCATTGATGGCAANNNTCTCCCCCTTTGGCATTGATGGCAATACCAACATTGATGTCAACACCAATCATTTATGGCAACATGTAGACAAGACATTTCTCTACATCAATAAGCATTTCAATCACATCAATGTGACGTGAGATCGGAAGAGCGTCGTGTAGGGAAAGAGTGTAGATCTCGGTGGTC
>CBVK0100099530.1:5396-24569 GCA_900067695.1 Picea abies | reverse complement strand
CTGCTCCTCCGTCATCCTTTTTATAGAGTTTATTATTCATTAGTTTCCAAAACCCTCAATAGATTTATTTTTCATTTATTTAATTAGGAAAAACCTCCCCTGTACACATGTCACCCGATCCCTTAGTTGCACTAGAAAATCAATTTATTAATTAATTCAATATTCCTATTTCTCTCACCCACCTAAAATCATTCCTAAAAACTCTCCTCGATGTCCCACATTTCCCTTACAATTCTTAAATGACTTACGCCTTACTTAATTCCTAGTTGAGTTCATAAATAGAAAGTCCCAAAGGCTAGATTCCATTCTAAGATGGGCATTCCCCCTTTTCTTTAAGTTTCCCCTTTTCTTGAAGTTTCATTTTCTTTTAATTTTCCCCCTTTTTCCTTTTTAACTAAAAATCAATTTACCAAGTGTAGATAAAAAAAACCATTTACCCTTTTAATAAATTTAATCCTCCATTTTAATTTTTTCTTTAATAATTAAAGTTTGAATTTCTTACCCCCCTTCTTCTTACATGTTTATTTAATTTTTTTATATATCCACATGTTCTACTTAGACCTAGGTTTTAATTTCACTAGGGTGGGAGACAATTGTTTTGGGAACTTTTAGTTAATAAACTTTACTTATCACATCATTTATTTTAAGGCCGACTAGGTCCTAAGGAGGCATAGTTTTCTAGGAACTAGGTTTATTAACTTACCACAAATAATATCACAATGTGCCCTTCCATATGCACTATGTGCTACAAGGGTGCCACTCACCTCTTTATGTTTTCTTTACATGACGTTCCCTTCAAGACGCACTACGTGCTCCAAGGGTGCCACTCGCCTCTTGACTTAATTTGGTAGACGTCAAACCCTTGGAGTCAACACTTCATCAACTAATCGTGTGGGAGACTAAGAGCCTCTAAAGAATAATGATATTGCCTTATTGCACATCCCTTAGAATCATCATGAGTGACTCTCATAGTCTTCCCTCATGGCATCATGGGTCTCTCGAACTAGGTAATCATTAACCTACTATTTGAGCTATGGCGAGAGTGCTATTAGGTTGTGGAAGGGATGTTTCCATGCCTCTCCCTCAATGTATCTTGTTGTCGTGCGTGTCCCCTTTATTCCAAATGTGAGTTTGGTCGACAAGATATCGTCAGCCTGCATCCATCAACAAATCATGTCAGCAATAATAATCAACATCATAATATCTAATCATATGTACATATGTCACATAAACAAAATTCAAACCCTAACAATCCACTCCCTGACTCGATATGGAGTCCAATGGGTTTCATCGATCTCTCAACATAGAGTCTTTCACACTCAAGATAACCCAATTAATAGAACCTATCTATGTATATACAACAAAATAACATGTCATAAAATCCAAAATATCTCATAATCATAATAAAAAAAACCAATAGTATAATGACTCGGATCACTTGCACGCAAGTGTCCTCAAAGAATAATTTGGCTCAGTGCACACAAGAGCAAGATGTTACATACACCTCCTCTTGTTTTAAAATTCATCCCGAAGTTTCACAGTATGTAAGTGCCGAAATAAAGTGTATCATAGTATAATATGTCTAGCTATCAAACAAAAATGGGAACTGTTGACGCATATCATATGCATCCTCCTAGGTTGTCGAGTGTGGACTATAGTTGTCCCATTGTACCTTGACCTGATCCACTGTTCGACGTCATAGCCATCGAGTGCGATGTTCCAGGATGCGAATTAGCTCGGTCGTGAGAGCACCCTCTTATGATACCTGCAAGGAACTCATGTCAATAATAAGTGCAGGATCACTAACATAATGTATCAAAACGAATACGTGAAAAACATCGTGCATACACCTCAAAGAATCAGGTAAGGCTAGTTGATAGGCCATGGAACCCTTCCTTTCCATAATGTGAAGGGTCCCACAAACCTAGGAGAGATTTTAAAACCCTTTTCAAACTTGATCGAACTCTTATGTGGTTTCACCCGCAAAAATACTCGATCCCCAACTTTGTAACTATGGTCGACACGATGTGCATCGGCATAACTCTTTTGTCGATCATGTGCTTCTATGATCCTTTTTCTTATTGTTTTCATTTGATCTTCCATTTCTTGGATCACTTCTAGTCCCACTAGGACCCTATCCTCCAGTCGATGCCAACTCAAAGGTGTCTGACACGGTCACCCGTAGAGAAACTTGAAAGGTGCCATCTTAATGGTGCTTGATAATTGTTGTTATATGAAAATTCTACTAGTGAAAAGAATTATTCCCAACGCTTTTGTTGGTCCATCATGTACATACACAACATATCCTCCAAGTTCTATTTTTCTCGCTCGGTCTTCCTATCTGTTTCCGGGTGATATGCACTACTAAAGTTAAGTTGGGTTATCAAGGCCTCTTGGGAGCTATTCCAAAATCGTCTTGTAAACACCGATCCTCTATCAAATACAATCCTCTTAGTCATGCCATGCAGTCTCGTAATCTCGTTAATGAAAACTCTATCTATGTCAGGTGCTTGATACGTCAAACACACAAGAATAAAATGAGCACTCTTCATCAAAGTGTCGACTATCACAAAATTCGAGTCATGTCTCCTTATCATTAGTGGAAATCCAACAATGAAATCCATTGAAATGAACTCCCATTTCAAATCTGGAATATCGTGTTGTTGTAGTAATCTTGTCGGATGTCTATGTTCAACCTTCACCTACTAACATTCTAGACATATTTCCACGTAGTTGACTATGTCTTCCTTCATTCCTTTCCAGAACAATAAGGGTTTAAGGTGTTCCCCTCATCTTCGTGACTCTAGGATGAGCCATGTATGCTGCGCTATGAGCCTCATTTAGGATCAAACTTCTCAAAAATTCATTGGGTGGTACGCAAGTTCAACCTTTAAATCTCAATAATTCGTCGTTGTCCACAATAAATCCCTCAAATGTTGGTACCATCATTTTGTTTTCTCCGATAAACTCCTTAACCTCCTTGTACCAGTTATCATCACACTATAAAGTTAATATATTTTCATGTAGATTTTTCTGAAGAGGCATCACCAAAAATATGCGGTCTCTGACTCAATGCATCAACCACTCTGTTCACTATTCCTTTTATGTAAGTAATATTGAAATCATACTCTCTAAGAAAATCCAACCAATGTCGTTGTTGTGCATTCAAGTCATTTTGTGTAAAGATGTGTTGTAGACCACAGTCGTACATTTTTAGTTCAAATTTTCATCCAATAAGGTAGGGTCTCAAAAATATCAAGGCATAAACAATGGCTAACAATTCCTTAATTTTGCGTCACATAGTTCTCCTCATACCTTCTCAAATTTCTCATGATGTAAGCGATCACTCGATCGTCCTGCATCAAGACTCTGCCTAAGCCTTCCTTGGATTCATCAGTGCATACCAAGAATTCCCCATCCATATCAGGGACCTTTAGTATTGGTGTTGTCGTCAGCATCTCCTTGAGCCTCTGAAATTCCTCAATACATTTCTCAGTCCAAACAAACTTCTTGTTCCTCTTCTGCAATTTCATGATCGGATTTTCTATCTTTGAAAAATCTCTCGATGAACCGCTGATAGTATCATGCTAACCCATGAAGCTACACACTTCAAGGACATTCATTGGTGCAGGCCATTCCATAATATCCTCAACATTTGTTGGATCCAGAACGATACCTTCGCCAGATATGACCTTCCCTAAGTAGTGAATCTTCGATTGATAAAACGACCATTTAGACAATTTCCCATACAATTTGTTCTCTTGTAGACACTGTAGTACCAAGCACAAGTGATCTTCATGCTCCTCCATCATATGAGATTAAATCAAAATATCGTCAATAAATACTTGGACAAACTTGTTCAAGTATTCATGGAACACCTCGTTCATTAAACTCATAAATACCCTAGGGTCATTTGTCAGTCCAAAAGGTAAGACATTAAACTCGTAATGTCCAAAGCTCTTCTTAAATGCAGTCTTAGGGATGTTTTCCTCCTTAATCCATAACTGGTTATACCCTGATCTCAATTTGATCTTTGACAACACTGTCACTCCTTTCATCTGATCAAACAGATCATCAATTCAAGGCAATGGATACTGATTCTTGATCGTTTCCTTGTTCAATTGACGGTAGTCAATGTAGAGTCTCCATGACCCATCATTCTTATGTATGAAGATAACAGGTGCACCCCATGGTGACACACTTGGACATATAAGTCCTAGGTCCAAAAACTCCTTCAGTTGAATTTTCAACTCCTGTATCTTCAGGATCGACATCCTTGCCTTATGCATTCTGGGTATTGGTTCAATTCAAGGTTTTAGGTCGATGGTAAATTCCAATCCCCTCTCCAGTGGCATCGCAGGTAACTTTTTGGGGATGATGTTTGCAAACTCTTGCACCACCAGAAGGTTTTCTATACCTTCCTTTACTCCCTTCTCGTTTAACGCAAGGATCACATAAATCTTACATCATAAATCTTACATCCTTTGTGCATGTTCTTCCATAGCTTCCAAGAAGAGATGAACCTCAGGGAAACTCCATGGTTCCAACCTATAATCACGAGTCTATGTCCCTCATCATCGACCGAGTTCAATTGTTTCATATTCCAATGGAGTATCACATCATGCGATTCAAACCAGTCCATACTGATCACGACGTCATAATACCCTAAGATTGTGATGTATAGTTTGGTCCTCGTGACAACTCTCCCAGGTTAAGGCAACAACCCGTAACCTTCCAACCAACCTTATGTTTGGCTTCCGAAGCCATTTCTACAACAGTAAATGTGTCATGTTTGACTGCATTTACCTTAATTAGTTTTCACGTTTCCCTGGAAATGAAACTTTCTGTAGCACCTGGATCTATAAAAATACTAAGGGTCTGGTCAGCGACAGTACCTGACATCTTGAGCATAGTTGAATAGTGCTCTTCATGGAGGTTATTCACTGCTACATGAATCCAGTTGGCCTTTCCCAAATCTCCCACGGTAGTGGGTTCAAATGATCCAGATGCTTTGATCCTATCCACAGGGAATTCACGCTGGTAATGTACCTCCCCACATGTCCAACACCCTTTCTTCAATCTAGTACTCCTTGTACTCGATGTAGAAGATGATGGCCCCAACAGCATGGAACCCTGGTCTGTTTTGCTAAACAGGCCTAAACTATTGTTGTTGCAGTTGGTGTTGTTATTGGTGTTGTGGTCCTCGGTAAGGAGTCCCCTGCTAAGGCATTGGTTACCGAGGTGAAGTGAAAGTAGATCCTCTCTAGAATTTGTGATATCATGTTGAATGTATAGTTGGTGTTTGATGCTGCTACGTACCAGATGATACCTGCCCCACTAGTCTTTCTCGAGTCCTTCTCTGACCCCCAATGATAAACTCCTCCTCTGCTATGAGGGCCTTCTGGACATCATGATGCAAGGTTTGAGGCATTATAATCCTAACCTTTGCATGAATGCTGACATTAAGGCCAAACACAAACATGTTGACCTTAAGTTTCTTGGTATTCATGTGCAGAGCATACCAAAGTTTCTCCATAAAAAGGGCCTTGTACTTAGGCACCGTATGTTCACTCTGTCGCAAGGTGTTGAACTCATTGAGCTGATGCTCAATGAATTCCTCAGAGAGATACCTCTCTCGGAACTGTTCCTCAAATAGTTCTCCTGACATGTCTTCGACTTCCATGTTTAAATGAAGTAGGAACATCTTCCATCATAGAAGAGTTCTCCCCTTTATTTGAAATACTACCCTGTGGACCTTCATGATGGAGTTCATAATCACGAAGCATGAAGTACATCGCCTTGCTCTCCATCCATGCATCAATGATTGAGACATTTGTGACTCTCGTGAACTTGGGAACTTATCCCTCTTCAGTTCTCGATGAATGCAAATGATATTGGCTGGGGCGCGTTGTGGACCATCAGGGGTACACGTGCCCTGGCCTCATCTCAGTATAGATGGTGAATCAAGGCCTCTGACATTCCTTGGAAGGACCTTGTCAGACCATCATCATCCCTTACAGCAATTGAATCCAACCCAAGGACTTGTTATTCCCCTTGGGGGTTAGACTCTGAGGGGGCGGGCACTTCTGGAGGCTTCACACCTCCTTCCACGGCACCACGTTGTGAACCTCTGTGGTGTCCTATAATCAATATCATTGGATGGACACGTTAACATTTAATTAGCACTAGGTTATTAATCAATGGTTTACTGCAGTGGAAAGAATGGTGATCCACATTCATAAGGTTGAACCCCTCTCTGATACCAGATGTAACGACCCCCATTGTTACAACAACATGTGATGAATAACAAGAACAATTTTTTTTTATATAAGCAGGAAGGTAACAACTCCAATTGTCGATCAAGGCAATGCGACGATGAACAAAACGCACGCAACCAACATCAATGACACACATGAATAGAACCCTTATGGCGAGTGAGAACCAATCATGATAAAAAGTTACAGAACAATGTAGCGAACATCAATTACAACAACCACTTCACCCTAACATGAAGCAACGCACACAACGATTCCTTTCACGGAATCTTGTCACCACAATCTGACAAGCACACTAGTGTTCCAAACGCAAACGCAAAAACTCTAAACCATCAACAACTACATAAATCCAACCTTTTCGTTTATCCAAATTTCACTAACATACATTATATGAAACCATAAAGAGAGAATTGTAATCAATCTAGCTAAACAGGGCACAAAGTAACTACAATCAAGATAGGGTTAACGATTGCAACCTTCTAGACATACCTCAATGCTATCTTACCATCATAAACCTATTATGGTGCATTGTATCACGCCTTAACCTAATATTAACATATATAACAACTTTCAAGTAACATTACTTTTTATTAAAAAGGGATGTTTCATAATCAATAAATTCACTATGCCTTTCACTACTTTTCCAGTTCAAAAAAGCAGTGTACCATAACCTTAGAATGCATCCCTTCTATCTAAATTATAATTTCTGAATAAATTTAATCTAGACAATCAATGTTAAGGTTCCCATTCCTACCATGTATCTATCTTAATACAACCCCATAAAACATTAAGAAGAAGACTAAAGGCAACTTCTAAATAACAATTTATAATTAAAATTTCACATGCATACAAACAATAATATTATAAGACTTAGGTTATTATAAATTTGATTCCAGACTTACACTGTTATATAGTTAAACTCAGACTTAGGTTATTGCATAATTAATTCATTATTGCATTAATTCCATTTTAATTTCTCATAAAAAAAAACATTACATAACAAGGAGAGTTTACATTATATAACAATATACAACATAATTTACATGCTATGACAAAATTTACATTATAACAAAATTACATTACATAACAAAGAATTTACATTGTATAACATTATTTATAATGTTGCACAATCTTTGACTAAGCGACTGTGTAAAAATGACGTCAAGACTAAGTGCACTCATTCTAATTATGCCGAAAGGCGTATATCTATTGATAATGGGCACAATTAATGATCTTTTAATTTTAAATTCTAATCTGATGGCTAAGCATTGAAGATGCTGGCATATTCTTAGTCGTCCTCCAAAATCAATGCGTCAGATTTATTGTTCATAACTTCCTTACATTTATGAAGACATCAGCTAACATGTTTACTTTTTTACATTTACCTAATCACATTATAAATTTACTGTAAAAATACATAATTACCACATTTAAATGATTAAAATGGATTAAAATGTATGCAAGCCACGTTTATATTATTAAAAAACACTCTGCACAAGTTTCATTTTGATGGCACTCATTCATTGTCGTCCGATGCCATGACCTGCACATATATTTAATATTCACCTGGATCAGAAAACATGAAATCCATCAAAATCCTTTTTTAATCCCTAATCTTTTTGGATCGTGTCAATATTAATTTAAAAGTGGAGAACTATTCTTTTCTCGGATCTGATGATTAATCTGTTTTAATGGCTGGTGGGATGAACTGCATTTCCATACAAACAGGCTATTCAGACATCCGCTTGAACAATATGAACTGTGGTCCTGGTCACAACATAAAGTATAATTACGGTAGGTCTGTTAATAGTTCCAATCAAATAGTAAAATAATTATCAGTGGCAGATACCTTTCGGCGTTCTCCAACAGCGAGTCGGTTGTGCTAGTTTCTAATTCAAGGAGAATCAGAATCATTGTCTAAAATTCGTTGCAACACCGGTTATGTCATTCTTTTCCTTTTTATTTGTAGTTGTAAATTTAATCGCTGGCACACATTGTCTGTCAACAAAAATCATTGTCTATCAAAATCGCTGAGTAAATTCTAGTGACTATGCCTTTTTATATTCCATGACAATTTTGTTATAATTTTGCTGTTGAATTTATTTAAATTGTTAAAATATATGTACATAAATAATTCTTTGTTGAAAGGCATTTCTAGTTAAATTTAGTTGAATTTCATTTATTCAATTGGGGGTAATTTATTCTAGATAGTATATTTCATTGCATAAATGGTCTCTTTTGTTTACAAAAATCAATAATATCCAAGGTGTCTTTAGATTCCAAATTTGATATCTTCCATGCAAAAAATCTTAGAGCTCTCGATGAAATCTGGATTGTCACAATCAAGCCCTAGTTTCTAATCATACAAGGTTAGACCATCTCGCGAAAGCCCTGGTTTCCGAGAATACAAGGTTAGACCATATTGGCCAAGGTTTCATTCATATGTCAAGTAATAACAACACACAGAAGGCAGAGAGATCCCATGGGTCAACTATTGTGCACAACACATCTGGGCGAGACACGGGTTCTGGCAGAGAGAATAATTTTGAGCAGGTGTACGTAAGTCAACATTTAATGCACTAACACAAGGCATCAATAGTGACATGGGTTAATCAAATAGATCATATGTGGGTAAATTTTTCATTGTATTAATCATTTCCTAAAATTTCCAAAATGTCAACACAGAAATATTTAAGATAAATGAAACGTGAAGGAAAATTAATGGAACTCAGGAGTGTTGAGACAATTTCAATGAGAAAACAACCGGAACAAATTTCGCTAAGTAACCTATTAGGAAATAAATAAATGTGATTCAATAGGGACTTGCTATCACTTGAAACCATCAAGTTCCAAGGTCAGACGACTCGAAAGAATCACAGGTTGAAATTAAAATGCACGGGTAAAACTGGAAGGCAATGAAATCGCTGGAAAAATTAAAAACAAAATGGTTGAGAAAATAAACAATCAACACAGACCCTTTGTAACGACCCTTGTCGTTACGACTACATGCGATGCAAAGAAATATATATATATATATATAAGTAGGAAGGAAACAACGACAACAATTAATCAACACAACTTGACAACGAACACCATGCAAGCCAGTCAGGCAACAAACAACAAAATGACCTAGCATACTAGAACATCATGCGATGGGGTGAAACACATGAAAATCAATTAGGAAAAATAAATGACTAAGCTATCGGAAAAAATCAAGATCAACCAGACACAACCAACATCAACTGACACAGGTAACTTGAACCTTCATGGCGAGTGAGGAACAAGCACAAACAAGCGTTACAACACAAGTACCAACATCAACTACAACAAACATTATGCCCACATCAGGAAGCACATGACTCTAGCTAGGTTGTCATTTTCATCTATCAATCAAGGCGCGCAATGATTCCCTCATCAAGAATCATGTCGTCACAAAATGGTAGGCGTGATAGTAACCAATGTGCAATATAACATATCTAGACCAATGACCCAAGAAAAATACAACATGCTAGGAGACCGAATTAACTATCAAAAATACATGAAGACTATACCCAAGCAACCAATAGACAAGTCAACTAGATGTAAGGTGACATCATTTAATATTTAAATTGCTCAACCAACCAAAGGATTTCTTGTTTTCTTATTTGGCACCTTTTATCAAAGAAGTCTCCCACATTGTAAAACAAGATAATTTGAATAATATCTATAAAATTCATGTGCATGGAAATTCTATTTTAATTCTCTATAAATAGAATGTTATTAGAAATATAGCTTAATCATATGTGATATAATAAGTTAATACATACATTTTGTTATACCAAAAATAATGCTTACCATCATAAACAAAGTAAATTGACATATTAAGAACATGAATTAAAAGGGTTTTAATTTTGGATTAAAAGGGAACTTCCACATCATCTTTTCTGTTTTTGAAATTGGAAAATGCATGAATTAGTCAATATTAAACACGTCTAGCCATAAATACCACTGACATCGTGGCTAATAAGCAACTATTAAAATAAGAAAATTCAATGTGTTCCTGCCAGTCCTATGACAACTGAGCACTCTCAACAGCTAGATGTTAAAATCGTTTCTCTGACAACTCATCATTGTCAATGGCTTGGAACAATTGAAAGAACAACTACATCTAGAAAAACATTCTCAATTGTTTTAATATTGTAGTAATGCTTGAATGTTCTAGGTGTGGTTGTCAGATCCTTTATAATAATTTTTTAATATTTATTATATAATTAGAAATTTGAATATATAAGGATAATTACTATAGAATTTTCATACAGAGTATATAAAAATATAAAAAGGAATATCCACGATTGTCAACATTAAATATATAAGGAATAACCATGAATTGTCATGTAGAAAATATAAATAACATCTACGAATATCCATATAGAACGTTTATGCAAAAATTATAAAGAATATAAAAACGGTTTGTCATCTCAGAATGTATGAGGAACAATTACGATTTGTCATAGAGAGCATTTATGCAAGAAATATAAAGAATATAACAACGAAATTCCAACATCAAAGGTATGAGGATATCCATGAATTTGTCCAGAATATATGAGGATCATTTACGATTGACATACATAGAATTTATGCAGGAATATAAAGAATATAGCACTGAAATGCCAGCGTAGAAGGTATGAGGATATCCATCAATTCACCCACAATATGTGAGAAACATTTATGATTGACAGACATACCATTTATGCAGGAAATATAAAAAATATAATAGTAAATATCGTTGTGTAATCCATAACTAAATCGTTGTGTAAATAACAATAAAACTCCATAACTAAATCGCAATGTAAATCCATAACTAAATCGCTGTCAACAATAATGATATCGTTGTCTATTAATAAATATATTGATAAATCTATTGATAAATATGGTCATATTAAAAATCTATTGATAAATATAATGATATCGTTGTCCAACAACAATATCATTGCACATTGTGCACTCCAAGTACTACCCACACAATCATCACGCAATCATCATGCAATCATTAGAGATCTAGAAACGTGGATCAATGAAGTGGAAATGTGGAGAAATGAAGTGGAAATCTAACAAGAGATCTAGAAACACAATGAGTAAAGTGGTTTTTTTGCTGAGGTATGATAGTTGATAACTCCATGCAAAAAGAAATGAAAAGGTAGCACCCAATCACCGAGTTTAAGAGGCCTCATGTAGAGATAAAGGAAGTGGATCATTGGTTAAAGTGAGGGTTAAAACAAGGTGTAAATGCATGGTGAAAACTCAATTAAAAAGAGTGGGTTCTAAGATTACAACTCAAGGGAAAACACAAAGGAACTTGTTGCAAATAAACGTTGGGCAGAGGAATGATCCTACACTTATTATCCATTTACAGGAAAGAAGAGAATTTGAATATAAATCTTTAACACCAAAGTGAAAGACAGTCAATTCGGCTCTTGGACGACTTCTCAGGTACAAAATAATAACTTTAATGATCAATAGAGGATAAAAACACAAATCTGCATCTAGATATTCTATGTGGAGAAGTAAATAATGAAATAAAAGAACAATCAATGAATAAAGAAAATGAAGGGAGGAGACACAAGAGCGCAAGCAAGGTTTTGATTATGGGGATCATTCTAGCCATGCACAATAGACAATAACTTAGAAATGAAGGATACTGTGGATACCAAGGGTTCTTACTGAATGAATCAAGTGACAAGGGGATTACAATTACCATAGAAATACATGTGCAAGGAAATCTCATGGAAATGAAATCATCATCCGAGTACAGTAAAATAAACAAGGGTAAATTAAATTTCATTGCAAGTAACAACTTTAACATGAGTACCATAGCCAAATGAGAATGCTCTGAAGTGACTATTCCGCACATGCTCCTTTCAGTTCATGCTTTCCAGTCGATGTGACCTCATCGATACCACCCTGCCAACGCTAGGGGTACTCTTCTTCCCCATGAGCCCCCTAAGACACAAAGGGGCCACACACACAATACTAGAGAATCCTAGCACCCATCTTGCCTCGCAAGGTCGAGCTACTACCCATTACCCAAGCTGGGTATCCCAACTCCCACAAGAGAAAGTTCATTCAAGATGAAATTTCAGCAACATAATGTTACGCAAACCATATGTGATCCATACTCCTCCTCCGTCATCCCTTTTATAGAGTTTCTTAGTCATTAGTTTCCCAAAATTCTCATTAGATTCCTTTTTCATTATTTTAATTAGGAAAAACCTCCTCCATACACATGTCACTTGATCCCCTAGTTGCACTAGAAAATAAATTTATTAATTAATTAAATTTGTCTATTTCCCTCACCCACCTAAAAGCATTCCTAAAAACACTCCTTGGTGTCCCAAAATTCCCTTACAATTCTTAAATGACCTACGCCTTACTTAATTTCTAGTTGAGTTCATAAATAGAAAGTTTCAAAGGATAGATTCCTTAATGAGTTAGACATTCATCTTTTTCTTTAAGTTTCCCTTTTCTTTTAAGTTTCCCCCTTTTTCCCTTTTTAACTAAAAATTAATTTAGCAAGTGTAGATAAGAAAAACCATTTACCCTTTTAATAAATTTAATCCTCCATTATAATAAATAATTAAGTTTGAATTTCTTACACCCCCTTCTTGTTACATTTTTTTTTTAAGGGAACTTTTAATTATTAAAATTTACTCATACCATCATCTATTTTAGGTCTGATCAGGTTCTAAGGGGGCATAGTTTTCTAGGAGCTAGGTTTATTAAATTATCATAGTTAAAATCGTGATGTGCCCTTCAGGACGCACTACGTTCTCGAAGGGTGCCACTCGCCTCTTTCCGTTTTATTTGTGTGACATGTTGTTCAAGACACACTATGTTCTCAAAGGGTGCCACTTGCCTCTTTTTGTTTTCTTTGCGCGATGTGTCGTTCAAGATGCATTATGTACTCTGAGGGTGCCACTCACCTATTTTTGTTTTCTTTACATGACGTGTCCTTCAAGACGCACTACGTGCTCCAAGGGTGCCACTCACCTCTTAAATCAATTTGGTAAATGCCAAACCCCTGGAGTCAATACTATGTAAGGTGATCTTGTGGGAGACTAAGGGCCTCTAAGGAATAAGGACCCTTCCTTATTGTGTTCTCTTTATAATCATCATGAGAGACTGTCACAGTATTCCCTCACGACATCGCGGGTCTCTCGAACTAAGTAATCGTTAACCTACAGTTTGAGCCACAACGAGAGTGCTCATAGGTTGTGGCAGGGATGATTCCACACCTCTCCCTCAATGTCTCTGGTGGTTATGCATGACCCCTTTACTCCACATGTGAGTCTGGTCGACAAGCTATCATCAACCTACATCCAACAATGAATCATGTCAGCAACAACAATCAATATCATAATATCTAATAATATGTACATATGTCACATCAAAAACATTTAAACCCTAACATTCTTCTTTCGAACTCGATCTGGAGTCCAAGGGGTTTCATTGATGCCTCTGCATCCTCAATGTCGAGAGTCTTTCACACTCAGGAGAACCAAGTCAATAACACATGTCTATGTAAATACAATAAAATAACATATCATCAAATCCACAATATCTCATAATCATAATCAAAACAACCAATAGTATAATAACCCAGATCACTTGCATGTAAGTGTCCTCAAAGAATAAGTTTGCTCATTGTTTGCAAGAGCGGAATGTTACATGCTCCCCTTATTGTTTTAAACTTCGTCCTGAAGTTTCACAGTATATAAATTCCAAAATAAAGTGTACCACAGTATCATAAGTCTATCTATCGAACAAAAATGGAAATTTTTTACGCATACCGTATGCGTCCTCCCAGGTCGTCGAGTGTGGACTATAGTTTTCCCACTAGAAATTGACATGATCTATTGTTCAATGTTGTAGCTATTGAATGCAATGGTCCAGTATGTGGATTGGCTTCATCGTGAGCGCACCCTCGATAGATACCTACAAGGTACTCATGTCAATAACATGTGTAGGATCACTAACGTAATGTCTCAAAACAAATACACATAAAACATCGTGCATACACCTCAAAGAATCAGGAAAGGCTAGTCAATAGGCCATATACCCCTTCCTTTACACAATATTGAAAAGTCCCATGAACCTAGGAGAGAGTTTATCACCCTTTCCAAACTTGATCGAACTCTTATTCATTTTCACCTACAATAAGATTCGATCACCTACCTTGTAACTATGATCGACATGGTCTACATCGGCATAACTCTTATGTCGATCCTGGTCTTCTTTGATCCTTTGTCTTATTGTTTTCATTTGAGCTTCCATTTCTTGGATTACTTCTGGTCCCACCAGGACCCTATCCTCAAGACGATCCCAACTCAAAGGCATCATACACAGTCTCCTGTAAAGAAACACGAAAGGTCCCATCTTAATAGTTCTTTGATAATTTTTGTTGTATGCAAACTCTACCAATGGAAATAACTCCTCCCAATGCTTCTTTTGGTCCATCACGTACATATGCAATATATCCTCCAAGATTTGGTTTGTTTGTTCAGTCTTCCTATCTGTCTCCGGGTGATACACGGTACTAAAGTTAAGTTGGGTTCCCAAGGCCTAAAGTAAACACCGATCCACGATCAAATTTAATCCTCTTAGGCACACCATGCAACCTCACAATCTCACTGATGAAAACTCTAGCTATATCAGGTGCCATATACGTTGTATGCATAGGAATAAAATGAGCACTCTTCATCACAGTGTCAACTACCAAAAAAATCGAGTCATGTCTCCTTGTCATCAATGGAAATCCAACCATAGATGATTTTAGGGGCGAAATTTCGCCCATGGGCGAAATTTAGGGACTTTCAATTTTTTGTTGGGCGAATTTTTTGTATGAAAGTCATTTTTTAAAACTTATATCATTAGCCCGTAATTTATTTTAGGGGAAAAATCGTGTACAGGGTTAGCCCTTGTTTTTAGGGGAGATAGAGGGAAAAAAATTATATTTTTCCCCTAAAATTTGGAGGGACAAGCTTCCATTAGCCAAATTTCTAGAAGTAGGGGAATTTTTGATAGCTTCTTCGGCCAGGTATTTGGTAAAATCGAGATTTATGGTTTAATTCGCCCAGATTTTGTGGTATGGGCACTGGGTAGCTACATTTTGGCCCTCCCACCTGGTATAAATTGGTATAAATTGTATGGCATCATCATAGCTTTGTAGAACTACAGAGTACTAAAATCCCCAAGGGCCGATTTACACATATTGCATTTTCGAGTTTATTTCCCGAACAGAATTTGGAAAGAGGGCAAGCCGCAGGAGATGCTAGTGGACCATGGTGGAGCCGCCTGTTCAGAGCAGAAGAAAGTTAGAAACTATTAGCCTGGTGGTCCGTGGAGCCGCCTGTTCAGTGTTCAGAGCAGAAGAAACTTGGAAGGTTCCGCGCGAGGGCACTGTCTCCTCACCTCAACGTTAAGCAGGTAGCTTTACAGATCTGTTTCAAATTCAAAGCCAAATTCATCTTTTCTTGTTTATGTAGACCCTTGTTCATTACACAAGATATCCCTATTCTCATCATGACCTTTTGGGTTCTAGATGGGGTTTTTTTTACTCCAATTTTATGAAGGGGAACAATCGCACTTGCTTTCCCCCACAATTTTCCTGCATATTACCTAAAGCCTTAGCCTTTCTCTTCTGCGTCTTTAGTCTCTCTTTTATCTCCTTGTATGAGTTTTTTTATTCCTCTTGAAATATTAGAAAAAAAATTACTAGAACTAGGTCCAAATGTGCCTCAGAAATTTGGTCTATTTTTTGCTGAGATACGCCCTTTATCTTTCATGAAATCCAATCTTGATGAATAAGGCCTCTAGACCTTGGCTCCTATCCTATTTCCTCCCTTATTAAATCATAATTACATTGTCTAATATAAATATTCCTTTTCCAGACCCAATTTTATCAAACCTGATAATTTTCAATAAGATATGCTTCAACAGCACGGCTAGAATTTTGTAAGGCATGCCCAAGATAGTTATCGAACTATGGCTTGTGATTATCTCATAATCATTGGAATTTTGAATGAATTTGATCTACCCCTTATTAATGAGGTCACCTAACATCTGACTCTGAATGGATTCTTTGTAAACTTGAAGCGAATCTATTTCCACAAAATCCCATGTGGCTTTGTAGAACTCTCATGGATAGCCATCAAGGCTAGAAGACTTATCATCAATTATTTCATTCAGAGCATCCACCAATTCATCTAACGTCATCCCTTGATCACATGACCTCTGCTACATGCTTGTCAATATTTGGGGGACTATGTTATACAAGTTTGTGTGGTGACCCTTCTTTCATCTATCATCCAATCAGTTAGGAAAACCATTTTATAATGATTGAAAAATTCATTTTTAATATTTGTTTGATCTATGATTCTTCCTTCCATCGTTTTAAGGGATTTGATTCACTTCAATGCTTAAGAGGGCCATGGTGAGCTTGTCATCTGTCTTGAGCCAATGGAGACAATATGGATTTGAGATCCTCTTTCTCTATATGTTTCCTTAAATTGGATAAAATGACTCATATTTGGAGAAATTGGAGATATTACTCATTGAAGGGGCTAAATTACAACATCCTCAAAACTTGCTCGAGCTTCTTATTGACAAACTTATACATTCTTCTTCTAACTACCGCTACTTGTTTAACATACCCATGCAAGAAGGGTGTGACATGTTGAATGGTGTCTTCCCACCAAAAGATCCACCCTCTATCTCCAGTGGGTCAAGGCATCAAATTCCAAATCCTCTTAATAGTTTCTATAGATGACTTTTGCTTCAAATTGGAGCTTCTCAACATAAATCTTGAAATCATGAAATTTGTATCAAGGATTTATATGACCCCATAGATTCCATGACACTACCTTCATTATGGATTTTCTTGGTGGTAATTTATCATCTCCTCATCTTCCCACCTCATCAAGGTGTTGAAAGGGATAGGAGAAGTCACAATCTATACCTTCTGGGTGAATCAATCATTTAATATTTTGTTTCTTAGCCTATCATGGATATATTCTAAAGGAATAACTCATCCAAGTTTTCAAAGTAGTATCCAAGCAAACTTCAGCTCTGCTATAGGAGCGCTTCTAGCAAACTTCATTTTGATGCATGCTTTAAGCCAAGGGATTTAACTATTTTTTGTCAAAACAATGGAAACCCTCTTCATGGAAGCTATTGTGTGACCTTTTATCAACCAAACTAAGTATGAAGAAATATTTTGAGATCTATCCGACAAGTATTTACCTTGAGGCATGCCCTTTATTCAATGGTTGTAGAAGTAGTTGTTATCACAGAAATTATTGACTAAAAATTAGTGGATTGCAACAGACAAACAATTATAAGAAAAGTATTTGCTAGATAATTTGGATAGCTATAGGAGCGCTTCTAGCCGAGTTCCAGATCAAAGTTTGTGGTCTTGTTTTTGAATTAATTTACAGGCATATCAAGTTAATTTCCTGAAGTATATCTAGGAAAGTTTAGGAATTTTCTAAAGGCAATTTGAAGGGCAAATTTGAGATGTATCTCAAGTGAACTTTTGATCAGATTTGAGGTGAATTCTAGAGGCCTATTCTAAGGCCAAATCTGAGGTGTATTAAGGCCAGATCTGAGACAAGTGTAGTGTTGTTCAGTGCGATCTCAAGGTCTATTTTAATGTCAAAAAATTCAAAGCATCAAGGAGAGTTTGATTATATCTGAGGCAGCGAATTTATGAGACAAGTTTGATTAGATCTGAAGCATATCAAGGCAGGCATAGCCTTGATTAAAGTTTTATGGTCAGTATGGAAAGGAATCCACAGGTCTATTTTTGTGGGAGTCTGAAAAGTATGAGGTAGCCAACAGTTTCATAAAGATTAGTCACTGAATTTTGGGGGAGTTCTTGGGGCAGTCATTAAGGGTTGTCATAACTGCAGAAGAGTCCTAATAGCAGCCCCAAAACCGAAGAGTTTGAGTGATGTTTTAAGGAGAATTTCTGAGGCAAGTTAAGGTTTGATTTAGTCTATTTTTGTGAGTAGATATGAGGTCTATAATGAGGTTGTTATAAAGGGCGCATCTCAGCAAAAAATAGACCAAATTTCTGAGGCACATTTGGACCTAGTTCTAGTAATTTTTTTTCTGATATTTCAAGAGGAATAAATCCAAGCTTTCAAAGTAGTATCCAAGCAAACTTCAGCTCCGCTATAGGAGCGCTTCTAGCCGAGTTCCAGATCAAAGTTTGTGGTCTTGTTTTTGAATTAATTTACAGGCATATCAAGTTAATTTCCTGAAGTATATCTAGGAAAGTTTAGGAATTTTCTAAAGGCAATTTGAAGGGCAGATTTGAGATGTATCTCAAGTGAACTTTTGATCAGTTTTGAGGTGAATTCTAGAGGCCTATTATAAGGCCAAATCTGAGGTGTATTAAGGCCAGATCTGAGACAAGTGTAGTGTTGTTTAGTGCGATCTCAAGGTCTGTTTTAATGTCAAAAAATTCAAAGCATCAAGGAGAGTTTGATTATATCTGAGGCAACGAATTTATGAGACAAGTTTGATCAGATCTAAAGCATATCAAGGCAGGCATAGCCTTGATTAAAGTTTTATGGTCAGCATAGAAAGGAAGCCACAGGTCTATTTTTTTGGGAGTCTGAAAAGTATGAGGTAGCCAACAGTTTCATAAAGATTAGTCACTAAATTTTGGGGGAGTACTTGAGGCAGTCATTAAGGGTTGTCATAACTGCAGAAGAGTCCTAATAGCAGCCCCAAAACCGCAGAGTTTGAGTGATGTTTTAAGGAGAATTTTTGAGGCAAGTTAAGGTTTGATTTAGTCTATTTTTGTGAGTAGATATGAGGTCTGTAATGAGGCTGTTATAAAGGGCGTATCTCAGCA
>CBVK0100099529.1:6153-24575 GCA_900067695.1 Picea abies | reverse complement strand
TACAACCTCTGTTTTGCAAGCTACCACTTGCTGAGAGCACCAACTCTTTGTTTTCTCTAGCACCTACTAGAAGGAACCACCAACTCCCTGGTTTCTCTAGCACCCACTAGAAGGAAGAACCAACTCCCTGATTTCTCTAGCACCCACTAGAAGGAAGCACCAACTCCCTGAGTGCTACAACACCAACTGGATGGAAGCACCAACTTCCAGTCACACAGGCACCAACCTGTAAAATAGAGAACAACAATTCTCCCTTGCACCACCCTGCCACCCTGGTTTCTCGAGCTACAACCATATGGAAGCTACAACTCCCTATGTTCAAGCATCCGCTTGAACCTCTGAGGACAACAGTCCTCCATAGCACCTCCCTACCACCCTAATTATAAAGTTTTCTATATATAAATTTATAACAGTGATACAATATTTATCAATGGCTTACCGGTCTCATCATTGTTCTACTACACTGCTCTGCTCTACCGACATCAATTTCTTCCTGCACACCTTCCCTATGCTTTATGTTCTTCTTCCTTTTATGCTTTGTGTGCCATGTCCCTTCTATGCATCGTTCCTCTTCTGTGCATTTCAACTGCTGCACTCTGCCTCCTTCTACACACCTGAATTACTCTCAACAACATCCAATCTCTTCTTTGTTCTTCATTTTTATTCTCTATGTGCATCTATTGCATCCTCTATTCACAATGCTTCTACATGCTCTCCCCGTGTTGAGTGCTCTGTCGGATTATCATTGCAACTCTTCAGCTTCTCTGTTGGTTAAACCCATGTGTCCATCATCACTGGGTGTTATGTCGAGATTTCGTAGCCTCTGCAGCAGTCGAGACTCTTCGTATTATCTGTCACAGTCGAGCTCATTCCCTTTGTTGCAATTCCAGGCTCCAACAGTCTTACATCTGTCAATAGCCTCTATGAATAGTCTTCATGCCACTGGAAGATGCCTCAAGACTCTTCATCTTCTTTGGCAATCACCTTGAAGTTTCTTCGAGTCCTCTCGCAGAAACCATCAGTAGTTTCTAGCAGTTACATTGTGAACCTCCAAGAAAATGCCTCAGCAACTAAATCGCCAACTGTTCAAGAGTCATGATTCAGTTCTGCTAACTGAATCATAACTGATCTATTAACTGTGAAGAGCAACAGTATCCCTTTGATCATATTTCCAAGTATCCAACACCATTGGATTACAAGCATAGGGTCTCACATTGATTTCTCCATTTCGCAATTTGATATTTCGACATTTTGGCATTCCTTTGGTGAAGAGTCTCAACTCCCCAAGTCATGATCTCCAAAATGCATATTAGCTTCATTCTAGCTCCTCCCTTGAGCCTTCATCAATGTGACCATAGGTTATGACCAAGGGCCAATTTTGAACACGCATTTCGGGGATTCTGTGAAGAGTCGTCTCGACTCTCCATGTCCTAAACTCGAAAATGGAGCTTGTCTCTTCAATATCTTCGCTACATCTCTTCGACGATGTGACCACGGGCGATGGCCAAGCGCTTATCCATAAATCTCTTTCGCAATTTCGCATTTTGGCATTCCTATGATGAAGGGTCTCCACAGTCCAAGTTGTGATCACTGAAATGGATCTTGGTTGCACTAGCTCCTTCCTCCATCTTTCGTAGATGTGATCACTGGCAGTGACCACAACCTACACCAAAAGTTGTTTTCTCATTTCCTCATTTCAGCATTTCGGCATTCCTTGTGATGAGATATCTTGACGCTCCATGTCGCGATCCCTAAAACTTTAAAAAAGGAGCTTTTTTGGACTAGCTCCTTCCCTTCTCGTGACCACCAGTGGTGATCACAAACAACACCAAAAGTCATTTCACAATTTCGCTTTTCGACAGTTTGCGATTTCGCATGTCACGAATTAGAGAGGTTAGGGAACCTTGTTCCTTTGACTTTCCAGTCAGCGAAATGATTATCTCTTTCCACGTGTCCTATGGAACAAAAGGTCCATATCTTATCATGATTTCAAAACTTCACGGGCCTTCGTCATGTCTGATCAATGGTCCAAATCAATCCTCGGTCCGATGTCTAGGAGTAAGTCGCAGTTTCTCATTTCGACATTTTAGCGTTTCGCGATTTCACATATCATGAGTTTGAGAGGTTAGGGAACCCTGATCCTTTGACTTTCCATTTAGAGAAATGATGATCTTTCGCCATGTGTCCTCTGGCTTCAATGACCAGGATCATTTCAAAAATTCACAAGCCTTCATTGTGCCTGATCAATGGTCCAGGATATCCCTTTGATTAATGACTTAGATTAACTTGCAATTTCGCATATGGTGAGGTTAGGGTACTCCTTCCTTTGACCTCTCAATCAATGATGATCTGTAACCATGTGTCCTTCCCTGATGTGGTTTGTTGACGTGGTTTCAGGATTTCAGCATTTCACATTTCGCAACGTCGGGACTCCTGTGATGAAGAGTCTCGACTCTTGACTCCTCTAAATCCCGGTATCTGAAACTTTGAAATGGAGTCTTTGTTGATCTGCTTGTTTTGGTATTTTAGGGTTCGCTACTTCAAAGGTTAAAGTCCTTTGATCTTTGATTTCCCGATCTGTGAAACTTCAACAATATTTTATCCAGGGTCATGGAACTGTTCAAGAACTTGATTTGGGTGTTTGACTTCTCAACCTTTAAAACTTCTGCTTCCAGCTTATGACATGATTCTTCTCCTACTTCTTCCATGGGATAAATTCTTACTGAACATTCTTTTATTGTATCTGAATCTTCTTCTTTACTTGCAGGGGAGGATTCAACATCAACATTGTTGTTTGTCCTTATGCTTTTAACCACCACTTGTCCTGAGTTTACAGACTTTATCTTACAGTCTTTAGAAAGGACCACCTCTTCACTGCCTCTATCACACTTTTGACTTGTACTGAGAAAATTATGTTTCAGACCATCCACAAGAAGAACGTACTGGGCATCTCCTTTGTCATTACTCAAACTCATCATCCCTCTATCCTTGATTTTACTAGGTTCATCATTTTCAAGGATCACATTTCCTGTTTTTCTTTTACTTATGGACAAAAGCTTATCCTTGTCTCCAGTCATGTGTTTGGAACATCCACTATCTATATTCCCAGAGGCCTTTTGTTTTTGAGTTGAAAGTGCTAGACCACATTTTTCACTATCTTTCATTTTCCATGTGTTGGCCTTTCTATCTAAGAACTTTATTCTTGGATCTGCTTTGTAATTATTCAAATGATAGTTTGCATCTTTGTGGCCGAAGTTGTGATAGTTATAGCATTCAATCTCATTGTTCAATAGTTCAAAGTTATTGTTGCAACTTTGTCTACTCATTGACTGTTTATTATTTCTTGACCTCCTCAGTTTCATGTCTCTAGACTTAATTTGGCAATTTGCAATATGTGATGGTTTGTTACTTGGTTGTATCATTCTTTGTTGTGGCAGATATATATTCCTTGGAAATCTTAATTGCTCATGTCTAAGTCTTAAGGAACAATTTACAACTTTGTGACCAAAGTTAGAACAATAGAAACAATATCCATACAAAAATTCTTTGTACCTGGAAAATGGTTGTCTTCTTTGAGAAAATTGATTTCTTCCATGCTGATGATTTCCTTGAGCAAGGAGTGTATTATTTCCTTGTTCTATAGATTCAGTTCTGGCAACTTTTTCTTCACTCCTCCTGGGCGGTTGATTATCTTCCTTTGTTTTTGTAGGTTTGTTGTCATCATTGGTTGTAGATTTGACAAACTTGATGAAGTCTTTGTTGCTTGGATGAGCAGTACTTGATCCCTCTTCATAACCCAAACATGTTTTCAACTTTGGATTCCTTTGTTGATTCAGAATAGTGGCTAATCCTTCTGAGGCTTTGATACTTGATAGATTATGATGATACAAGGCTTGAAACTTCTCCAACTCTTTCGTAGTTTTCACTACTTCTTCTTCTAGAGCTTTACAGCTTGCCTTCTTTTATGATAACGGTTGTTTCAGAATGTCCTCGATTTTATTTTCCTCTTCTAATTCCACTTTTAGCAGGGAAAAATCTTCATCGGGTTGTTTACTGTCTTTCTTGAACTATATCAGCAATTGTTTTTGCTTTATGTTTTTAATTTTGAGTCTGTCAATATCTTCCAAGGCATTGATCAACTCTCTTTCCAAGTCAACCACAGCTTCTTCATCATTATCATCACTGCTTGTGATTTTATTATCATAATCCTCTTTGGCCATAACCATGAATTCATTTACCTTATCTTCACAGGAAGAGTCACTATCATTGTCTTCTGAGGAGTCATCATTGTTTACACATAAACTTTTCTTTCTATCAAATCTTTTGGATTTCTACTTCTCTTCACTTTCAGAGTCCTGGTCCTTCTTCTTGTGTGGACACTTATTTGCAAAGTGACCTATCTTACCACAGTTAAAACATTTGAGGGGAAGCTTACCTTAATATTTTCCTGATCCTTTCTTTAACCTTCTCACAAAGTTTGCCTCAATATCATCTAAATCGGAATCAATATCCTTGTCTGCTTTAAAAGTTGTTTCTCTAGTAATGGATTTATCTTTGTTGATTCTCATTTCATATGCAGTTAAAGTTTCTAGGAGTTGATCAATGGACATGTTTTTAAGATCATTTAGTTCTTCTATTGCAGAGACTTTTGGATTAAATTTATCAAGAAAAGATTTTAAAATCTTCTAAACTAAAATTGATTCTTCAATCTTCTCACCAAGACCCTTCATGGCATTCACAAGTTCTTCAAATCTTAAAAAATACTTGCTAACTGTTTCATCTTCATTCATCTTTAGTTGTTCAAACTTCAACCTAAATGTTTGAAGTTTGGCATCTTTTACTCTCATTTCCTTCATAGCTGCTAATAAGTTTATCCCACATTTCTTTGACAGTTTGAAGATGCATCACCTTTACAATCTCGAATTCTACAAGTCCATTCAAGATAACATTCATTCCCTTAGCATTAAAGCTAAATTCTAACTTATCATCCTTGGAAGCTAGCACAACAGGCTTTATGTATCCAGTCTCTACTACATCCCAAACATCAGCACTTAAGACCATTAGGAATGTTCTCATTCTAACCTTCCAAAAGGCAAAATTTGTTCCATCAAACAGAGGAGGCTTAGTGGTTGAAGTCCCTTCATGACTTGTCAAGTTCAAGCTTAAATATCTACCTTTAGATAAAAGGAACCTGCTCTGATACCAATTGTTGGACAACTGAGAAGGGGGGTGAATCAATTGTTACCGTGCTTAAACAATTATGCTTATTTTAAACTTCTTTGCAGAGCACTTAATGACAATCAAAATAATGCATGGAAGTAAGCAATAAAACATTCAACATTATTCACACATATGGAATATAAAGAGACAGATATTTCCTGAGGAAAACCATAAAGGGTAAAAACCTCTTCTTCATGGTATGATAAGTAATCTTTACATTCTGTACATTATGATACATATGAGCTCCAACTCATTGTGAGGCTACAACCTCTGTTTTGCAAGCTGCAACTTACTAAGAGCACCAACTCTCTATTTTCTCTAGCACCTACTAGAAGAAAGCATCAACTCCCTGGTTTCTATAGCACCCACTAGAAGGAAGCACGAACTCCCCGGTTTATCTAGCACTCACTAGAAGGAAGCACCAACTCCTTGAGTGTTTCAGCACCAACTGGATCGAAGCACCAACTTGCAGTCACACAGGCACCAACCTATAAAACAGAGAACAACAGTTCTCCCTTGCACCACCCTGCCACCCTGGTTTCTCTAGCTGCAACCAGATGGAAGCTACAAATCCCTGTGTTCAAGAACAAGCTTGAACCTCTGAGGACAACAGTCCTCCCTAGCACCTCCCTACCACCCTGATTATAAAGTTTTCTATATATAAATTTATCACAGTGATACAATATTTATCAATGGCTTACCGGTCTCATCACTGTTCTTCTACACTGCTCTTCTCTACCTGCATCGGTGTCTTCCTGCACACCTTCCTTATTATTTATGTTCTTCTTCCTTTTATGCTCTGTGTGCCATGTCCCTTCTATGCACCATTCCTCTTATGTGCATTTCAGCTGCTGCACTTTACCTCCTTCTACACACATGAATTACTCTCAACATCACCCAATCTCTTCTTTTTTCTGTGTTTTTATTCTTTGTGTGCATCTACTGCATCCTCTATTCATAATGCTTCTACATGCTCTCCCCATGTCGAGTGCTCTGCCTGATCATCATTGCAACTCTTCAGCTTCTCTGGTGATTAAACCCATGCGTCCATCATCACAGTGTGTTATGCCGAGATTCCTTAGCCTCTCAAACAATTGAGACTCTTCGTCTTCTCTGTCATAGTCGAGCTCATTCCCTCTGTTGCAGTTCTAGGCTCCAACAGTCTTACATCTGTCAATAGCCTCTATGAGCAGTCTTCATTCCACTAGAAGATGCCTCAAGACTCTTCGAGTCCTCTTGCAGAAACCATCAGTAGTTTTTAGCAGTTACACTTTGAACCTCCAAGAAAATGCCGCAGCAACTAAATCACCAACTATCCAAGAGTCATGATTCAGTTCTTCTAATTGAATCATAACTGATCAATTAACTATGAAGAGAAGTAGTAGCCCTTCAATCAGATTTCCAAGTATCCAACACCATCGGATTACAAGCACAGGGTCTTGCGTTGATTTCTCCATTTCACAATTCAGTATTTCAGCATTTCGGCATTCCTGTGGTGAAGAGTCTCAACTTCCCAAGTCGTGAACTCTAAAATGGAGATTACCTTCATGCTAGCTCCTCCTTTGAGCCTTTGTCGATGTGACCATAGGTTATGACCAGGGGCCAATTCTGAACAAGCATTTCGTATTTCACGTTTCGGGGATTCTGCAAAGAGTCATCTCGACTCTCCATGTCCAAAACTCCGAAATGGAGCTTGTCTCTTCAAGGTCTTCTCTACAGCTCTTTGACGATGTGACCACCGGCGATGACCAAGCGCTTATCCATAAAGCGCTTTCACAATTTCGCATTTAGGCATTCTTATGATGAAGGGTCTCGACACTCCAAGTCGCGATCACCAAAATGGAGCTTGGTTGCACTAGCTTCTTCCTCCATCTTCTGCATATGTCACCATTGGCGGTGACCACAACCTACACCAAAAGGTGTTTTCACATTTTTGCATTTCCGCATTTCCGCATTCCTTGTGATGAGATATCTTGACGCTCCATGTCACGATCATCAAAACTCTGAAAAAGGAGCTTAGCTGGACTAGCTCCTTCCCTTCTCATGACCACCAGTGGTGACCACAGGCTGCGCCAAAAGGCGTTTCACTATTTCGCATTTCGGCATTTCACGATTTCGCATGTCGCAAATTCGAGAGGTTAGGGAACCTCGTTCCTTTGACTTTCCAGCCAGTGAAATGACGATCTTTCACCATGTGTCTTATGGACCCAATGGTCCAGATCTTATCATGATTTCGTAACTTCATGGGCCTTTGTCATGTCTGATCAATGGTCTAGATCAATCCTCAATCGAATGGCTAGGATTAAGTCATGGTTTCGCATTTTGACGTTTCGGCATTTCATGATTTCGCATATCATGAGTTCGAGAGGTTAGGGAACCCTGTTCCTTTGACTTTCGAGTCAACGAAATGATGATCTTTCGCCATGTGTCCTCTAGCTTCAACGGCCAAGATCATTTCACAAATTCATGAGCCTTTGTTGTGCCTGATCAACGGTCCAGGATATCCCTTTAATCAACGACTTAGATTAATTCACAATTTCATATATCGTGAGGTTAGGGCACTCCTTCCTTTGACCTCTAAGTCAGAAAAATGTTGATTTGTAACCACGTGTCCTTCCCTGATGTGGTTTGCTGACGTGGTTTGTTGATGTGTCTGTTTCGGGATTTCAGTGTTTCGCATTTCGCAACTTCAGGACTCCTGTGATGAAGAGTCTCAACTCTTGACCCCTCCAACTCCCGGTATCCGAAACTCCAAAATGGAATCTTTGTTGATGTTCCTATTTCGGAATTTTGGGGTTTGCTACTTCAAAGGTTAAAGTTCCTTTGATCTTTGATTTCCCAGTCTGCGAAACTCCGAAATGGAGTCATTGTTGATGTGCCTAGTTCAGGATTTCAGCATTTCACATTTCGCAACTTCGAGACTCCTGTGATGAAGAGTCTCGACTCTTGTCTCCTCCAACTCCCGGTATCCGAAACTCCGAAATGGAGTTTACGCTTTTGATCTTTCTGTGTGATCATCGTTGCGCTGCTGATCTTGCCACTTTCTCTTATTCGTCATCATTGGGTTGAGCTTTCCATCAGTGACAAACAAATACTCTGCACTATCTCTTTTGATCTTATCGAGCTTGATCTGTTGCGTCTTCCCAAAATATTTCTGGTGCCCGCCTAACACATTATTCCTATACTTAAGCCATCGTCGTTTTTGTACTTGCCATCAATGAGAAGAATACGCTGCCTGTAAAATAAGTTGTTGTTTGAAAACTAGAATCTTGTGATTATGTTGTAACTTGCCTTTAAGATTTGCTAAAAAATCAATATCTTTAATCTACAAGAAAATTGATTTCCTACCAAATAAAATAGTTGTTTAAAAAATGGAATCATATGATTATGTTATACTTTCCCTTAAGATTTGCAAAATCAGTATCCTTAACCTACAACAAAATTGATTTTCTATCCTAAAAACCAAAACAAAGTGGTATCTCACGTGTCCTCTCTCTCTGCGTAAATTCGCCCTTGATGAGTTATCAATATCCATTATATAACCTAAGCCAAACAACTCAGACTTTTCATCAAAAACTTTGATCCATAGGTACATCAAAAACCTTGGCATTTATCCTCAAATTGCTTTCCCTGCCTCTTATTGCAAGAGGCATACAAAGCATCTAATATAATGAAATCACAACATACTGGTGTTAACCCATACTGTCATAGTTGAATTAAAATCAGAGTAATGCACAACAAATAGTGACGCCACAAGGGCACATCACAAGTGAGACTACGCTCACACACCATATATTAATTTGATAAATTGCATACATTATATAGGCTAGGATAGCCCCTAACAATCTCCTGAATTTGTGGATCTGAAAACCACTCAAACACAAATCTAGCAATCTGTTTTAACCATTTCCTAACTATGTCATTTCGTCATTATTATCCAACACTCCTCCTTAATGGAGTAATGAATTTAATACAATAAAAATACATAACATGCCTATCAGTGTTAGTCTCAGCTAGACTTACAAACATTACAAAGGACAATTCAAACAAAACCTTAAAATTTGTTTCAACTCCATGTATTAGTGAGTTTTTCTCTTCGTCCTTTTCCAGATTTTGAACCTTCTATGCATTTTCAATTCAAGTCTTCCTCTTTTGCTGAAAAATCGATGTTTCATCTTCTCATCCTTCATCCTCTTGTTGGTGTTTGTCATCAATCTGAAGATTATTTCAGGTTGTCCATGCTTGTTCTCTTCAACTTTTTCTTTGAAAAACTTTTTGTATGTGAATTGCTACCACATATCATTCTCTGTTCTTTTCTCCTCACCATTGAGCTTTTGATGATCAATTTGTTGTAACATTAACTCGGTAAAATATAATTTCTTCAAGACTCCAAAGCATCAGAATGTCATGAACTTCATCAGATGTATGCATTGTTGCTTCCCAATCTATGTCGTCTTTGTCATTTAGTGATTCTTCATTTCTATTGTCTGCTACTCCAACATTTGTGCAGGCTCCATCAAAACATGGTGTTTCAAGCCAATCTCCAAGAAACTGTAACTCTTCTTCAAAACTTTGTTGACACTTCATTTGAGTGCTCTTCTTCTTGTTCAAGTGCTTTTACTTATATTGTTGTTGCATTAAGGCCATTGTCTTTAAGTGTTGAATCATCTTTGTCTTTTGCCTCTTCTTTTGCAACAATCCTTCTTGTTGTAGTTTCATCCACATGTTCTGCAAACAAGGTTACTTTTCCACTTAACAAATCATCTATGAGTTTCTTCTCATATAACAATTATAACCAACCTTAACTTTAAAATTTTTTATCATCATATCTAAATTGACCAAATATTCACTGAGGGCTTCATTAGCAGTTATACATTCATATCCATTATCAATCTCAGTTGAATTCACCAAATCACTAAATGCTATTTTACTGTCACTTTCTTCATTAATCATTGTGACTTCAATAATATCATTTTCAGTCTTTGTTCGAGTTACACCTTCATCAACTTCAACATTCTCACTCCACGTCGTGATTTCAAGAATATGCCGAAATATTTTTGCACTAGGTAATTTACCAAATTGACGCAAAATACTAGACAAATTGTTTTCATCCACTGCTGACATAATAAGTTGTAATTCTATTTCACCTTTTCTCTTCTCATAGAAATTGGCATGACCTTCTTTATCATAATGCAATAAATCTACGAACCATAGTAATTTTTTCATTTCAGTTTCCCAAGGTTTATAATTTATCCCTTAGAAAAATGGAAAATTTGGAATCACTATTTCATATAATTCATCAAATTATTTATTGAGATCTAGCTCCACATTCTTTTCGTCAAACATAAGTTGTTTAGCTCCACATACTGATCTCTGCATAATGATCTCTGCATAATATAATAACTTTTCATGTTGATTCTTTCTCCTCATTTGTTTCATCTCTCTTCGGAGTTGTTTCAACCTCGTTTGTTGACCCATAAGAACTTCACTTTCTTCTCATCTCACCCACAATTTCTAACAAGTAAAAATAATTTCTGCAATATATGTAAGTACCTTCACGAAGAGCGCCTCTTACACAATGGTATCCTCAACAGACGATGCGATGGTGCAAATCTGAAATGAGATCATAAACTTCAGAAAGAAACAAAAAAAATTATCAGGAAAACAAAACGTCACACCAATTACGAGCTTGGGAATGTCTGTGAATTGAAATATTCCGAATCAAAGATCCGATCATTCCTTTGACTTGAAAAAGACATGATTTGAAATTTCTGTATCTGCAATAAGATTGGAGAGTCTGAAGTCTGATACCTTGGAAATCATATTCTCGTCTAGAAAGATGTTGTTTGACTTCACGTCTCTGTGTATAATGGGCGAATCTGCATGATCGTGAAGTTACACCAATCCCCTTGCTGCCCCTAGAGTGATACAGTTCCTCTTGCATCAATCGAGACAAATTCCAGTTTTACCTGTTAATTGGACAAACAGAGCATTGTTTTCAAATTGAGGCCAGAAGAGTGAATTTCATTCATTACAATTTTAACCTGATGTCAGATTGACCAATAGCTCATTCATTGCATGTTGAGCCAGATGTGAACATAAAATCCGAAATGGAAGTCAACGATATATAATAGTTTGTTTCGTGCAACGCCAACGCTCAATCAACGATCACCAAAAATATTACAATGCTTTACCATCAGTATAATACCCACGAGTTCCCGTTTACCATGGCAGTGACAACAACTTCTGAACTCTCACAGGACTCGACAAGTATGCATAATCGGATCCAATCTTTAACACATCCGCGAATTTGTTGTTTGTTTGCAGAGTAATCGCCACCGATTTCAGTTCTGCGTTCTCGGCACCCAATAGGATTCTCAAACAACGTGCAATTCAAGAGATCCAAAAATGCAGCAACAACAGTACAGGGATCGATGCACAACAACTACAATAATAACACTCCAGTATCGACAACAGTCCATTTGTAGCAACAACACACAGGGCACACAGGCGACAAATCGGTCACCGCAGAGGGACAACACAACATAAAACTCACAACAGATGGGCGATTTTTTCAGTCGACAACACTTCACTTAACAGTCGACGAGATGATATGAGCACGCAACACTCAGCATGCAAACAACGAACACAACGCGCAGGTCCACGAACTCAGTGAGCACATCAACACACTCCACTCAATCAGCAGGGAACACCGACAACATCACTCCACGCAACAGTCGACAACTCTCATCTCTTGTACGCACCTTCACACCAGTTGAGAGCTCTAAAGTTCGTTCACTTGCGGCGGTTATACTCTATTTAAAATGTCAGCGACGACTCTACCCTTCACGCGAGCAACACTAGAAAGAATTCAGAACAAACGATGGTAACTGCTCTCTCTGAAAACGTTGGCAACAGCAACTCTGTGGTTCCTCATAGTGGTATACTAGCACAGCCGCTAACTCGCGGCTGAGAACGCCGAAAGGTATCGGTTGGTAATTAGCGGCTGTGCTAGTTACGCCGATAGGCGTCCCCCCTATGGGAATCGATGGATTAATCAAGCTTTTAATCATAAATTTCAATCTTAGGGTTGAAAATTGAAGATGCTGGCATATTCTTCGTCGTCCTCCCAAATCAATGAATGAGATTTAATTTCATAACTTCCTTGCATTTATGAAAGCGTACGTTTTCCTTGTTTACTTTTTCACATTTACTTAATATGATTAAGGAATTACTACCCTAGCCATTGATTGCCACGTTTAATTGATTAAGAAGGATTAATATATAAAGAACGCTTGGTTTCCACATTCATTATTTATCTCGGATGAACAGTGAACACGATTTTATGAAGGTGAAGAGTTGGATGTGAAGCGTTTCAGGTGCGCCGTCATTTTTTTTTACCAGGGCGGATGCTTATGTCGGCGTGGATGTGAATGATCATGTGGTTACATTTCACTCTGGCACTGCGTGAAGGATATGAAGGGTCCTAATGATTCTGTGGTTACATTTCACTCTCACACTGCGTGAAGGATATGAATATCAGCGATTTAAAGAATGAAGATCAGGGTCGCGGGTATCTTGTGAGAGATTAGGACAAATGAGAGTCGTAGGTAGAGAAGGCTGGTTTATTGGTGGGTAAGACGCTTGAAAGGGAGGGCGACAAAGGCACAGACGAGATGGCGTGAGAGATAACTTCGTGAAATGCTAGATTAGGGTTTCGCGATGGTTGCGAGGAAATTGAATGCTCTTCGTTTTGCGTGCTGTGGGTTCGAGAGATGGTAATTTGGTGCAGACCGAGTGGAGAGAGGTGGAAAGAGGAGGGGGATCAACGTGACAAGTGAACTATTGGGGAGATGGATTAGAGAGGAGGCGGACGAGCTAGAAGATGAGACTGATATTGCTTGGAATAAAGATTGGAAATTTTATTGATTTGTTTATGAGAGGCAGATTCAAAGACGATACAGGCTGAGATAAAAGATCTGCATTCAATACTGGACCAGATATCAAAGAAGATAACAAAGGCTAATTTAAGATGGAGGTTGTATAGTCTCTGTGATAAGCAATTAAGGTCGTACCTGATGAAATGGATTTCCACGCGCAAGATGGCGTTGCTGGCTTTGGTGAGAATTCGAGAAAGATTAGCACTTCAATTATGCTGTTGGATCCAAGTGAATGGAGAAGGACACCTGAATCGTTACATTTCTTTAAGAAGGTTAAATCGTCAACTCGTTTTGTCATTTTAATGCGGAACTTTTTAAACATCCAGTTATCAAACATGCAGGTCTCTTTGAGACAGTCCTCTCCATAGTATCAAACTTGCACGAGACAGTCCTCTCCATGGTATCAAACATGCATGTCTCTTTGAGACAGTTCTCTTCATAGAGGTTGAAAAAATGTAAGTACAGGTTGAAAAAATGTAAGTTTTCACAGTTAGTTAAAAACCAGTGTACTAATATTTCATCGAAGGTTCGCCACAATGGAAAATATTTTTTCATCCCGAGAAGAGAAACCTATTTCTGTTACAATATATTTTACAGCTCTGGTTGAGTCTAATGGTACTCGTTTTTTTTTTTATTGAATGAGGTAAACCTGAGGTTATTCACATACGGGTAACCATCATTTTTGATCTGGAAATAGAATGTAAATATATTTAGTCTTTTTAGGGTTACGGGTTTTCCGTAGATAAGCTTTTAAATTANNNTTTCTGTTACAATATATTTTTCAGCTCTGGTTGAGTCTAATGGTACTCGTTTGTTTTTTATTGAATGAGGTAAACCTGAGGTTATTCACATACGGGTAACCATCATTTTTATCTGGAAATAGAATGTAAATATATTTAGTCTTTTTAGGGTTACGGGTTTTCTGTAGATAAGCTTTTAAATTAAATGTTATAAATATAATATTTAACTAAAAGAATTCATATCATATAAATATAAATATTTTGGTAATAATTAAATTTTTTATATATTAAAAAGTAGATTTAACCTTAATCTTATTAATAATCTTATTAATAAAATATTATTAATACTTTAATGTTATTATATATAATACATTTATAAATATTAAATAATAATAAAAAAAAACAATTAACTTTATTATTGGTTATTAATAATATAAGTAATTAATTATATTATAAAAGAGTTCTTTTAAGAGTATACATGTCTTTTATATAATGTTTATTAATTAATATTAATGCTTTATAGTTAGCAATATTATATTAATATTATATTATGGTTAATGGTTATTAGGGTTAGTATACACATGTCCTTCATATAATAATTATTAAATGATATTAATGCTTAATTACGTTAGTAATAATGTATTAATAATATATTAAGGTGAATGATAATTAGGGTTTGGGTTATTAAGGTTAGTGTTAATAGGATTGTTAGAATTATTAAGAATGATTAATATAGTTATTATTAATATAAAGGGCTTTTAATTATTATTAATAATAATAATAATAATAATAATAATAATAATAATAATAATAACTATTAATATTATTAATACTACTTTATTAATAATCATTAATACATATCAATATTTTATTAAATTTATTAATAAACTATTATTAATACTTTATTAATAGTAATTAATAGTAAAAATTATAGAAATTACAAATATTATCAATAAAGTATTTTTAATAATACATGATACATTAATACATGATACATGATACATTAATACATGATACATTAATAATTAATAATTAATGATTATTAAATAATAATAATAATTAACTATATTATTAGTTATTATGAATATACATAAATAGTTATATTATACAAAGAGTGTCATAAGACATATATTTATTTTAAGGATTAGAAAATATGGTTTAATGAGTGTGTGGAATTTATTCTTTTTAATAAGGGGTTTTAATAAAAGTTTATCTATGTGGAATTTAATGAAAGTTTTGTGTGGGTAGGAGACTTATTTAGAACAAGTAAAAATCATCATCTATAAAGTTAAAGATGATTTTTTATCAATCTTTTTAGAACAAGTATGATTCTAAGTTTGTTTCTATGTAATAAATCAAATGAGTTCAAAATTCCTATCTTTGTGACAAATGAAACACTTTGTTATATTTTCTTCAAAAACACGGAGAAAAATTTCTTTCCATAATGTGTGGAACATGAACCAACCTTGTCATGTGACAAAAATAACCAAATGTTGTAATATGAAAAGTAAATTCAAAGTTGCAATATGAGTAACATAGTATTGTTGCAATGTGACCATCATAGTCCTATTGTCGCAATGTGATGAACTTAGCCCCATCATAGCTTTGTCGTCATTGTCACATTTTGACTAACATAGTAACATAGAAAGGTTGTGAACCTATTCTAATGCCATAGTTTGATAAGAAAAAACACTATGTTGCAATGTCATGACCATATAAAGGACATGTGTGTACTAACAAAATCATTAATATGATTTAATATTACCATATTTATGCTTTATGACATAGTCTTGTTGTCGCATCATGATGAACCTAGCCCTCTCATTGTGCAATGTGCCAAACATTTACAAACGTCGTAATGTGACGAATATAATTCCTTCTCACAATGTGATGTGCAGAACCCATTGTCACAATGTGACAAACGTAGCCCTACATTGAAATGAAATGAACATTTGTTAACATCGAAATGTGATGAAAATAAACCACTTTCATATGTGACATTCATGCTCATACCTCATTATGTTACAAAACTGTTTCCTTTGTGACAATGCAACGAACTTTCTAACATCGCAATGATATGGACATAGACTCGTCATCACTATATGATGAACCATAGCACCACGATGTGATATACGTGGATATTCTGACATCACAATGTGTCAAACATTTCCAAAACGTGAGAAACATTTCCAAACATTATACGCCACATTATATCGACCAGTTTCCCAACATCGCAATAGTAAAATATGATTCTACACTCTGTCAAGTGTTTCCAAACATTGCATTATGATGATCATTTCCCTACATCGCATTGTGATGAACATTTCACAACGTCGCAATGTGATGACCATTTCCCAATGTCACATTGTGACAAACGTTTCCCATCATCACAATGTGACAAACATTTCCCTTTTGTTATCAATGTCCTTAGGAAAAATACAAATCGTTGTCTAAAAAGTAAAACATGATTGCATACATCTCATTGTGATGAACATTTCCATTGTATTATGATGAATATTTCCATTGCATTGTGACTAACATTGCATTATGATGAACATTTCCCTATGTCGCATTGTGAAGAACATTTCCCAACGCCGCAATGTGATGAATATTTATCAATGTCGCATTATGGCGAACGTTTCCCATCGTCGCATCTAAAAAGTAAAACATGATTCCATACATCTCATTGTGACTAACATTTCCAAATGTCCCACTCTGACGAACATTTCCCAATGTCATGATGTGATGAACATTTTCGTACGTCGCAATATGACAAAAAATTCTTGACGCCACAATCTAACGACCATTTTCCCAACATCGCAAAAGTAAAAGATGATTCTACACTATGTCAAGTGTTTCCAAACATTGCATTATGATGAACATTTCCCTACATCGCATTGTGATGAACATTTCCCAATGTTGCAATGTGACGACCATTTCCCTATGTTGCATTGTGTCGAATGTTTCCCATCGTCACAATGTGACGAGCATTTCCCTTTTGTTATCAATGTCCTTAGGAAAAGTATAAATCATTGTCTAAAATTTATAACATGATTCCATACATCTCATTGTGACTAACATTTCCATTGCATTATGATGAACATTTCCCAACGTCGCAATGTGACGACCTTGTCCCAATGTCACATTGTGGCGAACGTTTCTCATTGTCGCAATGTGACGACCATTTCCCTATGTCGCATTTTGACGAACGTTCCCATCGTCACAATGTGACGAGCATTTCCCTTTTGTTATCAATGTCCTTAGGAAAAGTATAAATCATTGTCTAAAATGTATAACATCATTTCATACATCTCATTGTGACTAACATTTCCATTGCATTATGATGAACATTTCCATTGCATTGTGACTAACATTGCATTATGATGAACATTTCCCAACAACACTATGTGATGACCATTTCCCAATGTCGCATTGTAACGAACGTTTCCCATCGTCACAATGTGAGGACCATTTCCCTTTTGTTATCAATGTCCTTAGGAAAAATATAAATCATTGTCTAAAAAGTAAAACATGATTCCATGCATTTCATTTTGACTAACATTTCCATTGCATTATGATGAACATTTTCATTGCATTGTGACTAACATTACATTATGATGAACATTTCCCTATGTCGCATTATGACAAACATTTTCCTACGTCGCATTCTGACGAACATTTCCGAATGTCGCATTTTGACGCATGTTTCCCATCATCACAATCTGACGAAAATTTCCCTTTTGTTGTGAATGTCCTTAGAAAAAATATAAATCATTATCTAAAAAGTAAAACATGATTCCATACATCTCATTGTGACTATCATTTCCAAACGTCGCACTCTGACGAAGATTTCCCAATATCACGATGTGATGAACATCTTCAAACGTCACGATGTGACAAAAAATATTTAATACATTAATGCATTTAATACATTATTGTATTAAATACATTAATAATGTATTAAATACATTACTACATTAATGCATTTAATGCATTAATACATTAATGTATTTAATTCATTAATGCATTAATACATTAATATAATAATGTATTTAATACGTTAATGTATTAAATACATTAATGTATTAAATATATTAATACATTAACTAATGTATTAAATACATTAACACATTAATGTATTTAATGCATTAATACATTAAATACATTAATGTATTAATACAATAATTTATTAAATACAGTAATGTATTTAATACATTAATGTATTAATGCATTAAATACATTATAGTGTTAATGCCTTAATGTATTAATACATTTATGCATTAATGTATTTAATGCATTAATACATTAACGCATTAATACATTAACACATTAATGCATGAAATGCATTAATGCATGAAATGCATTAATGTATGAAATGCATTAATACATTTAATGCATTAATGTATTAATGTATTAATGCATTAAATACATTAACGCATTAATACATTTAATGCATTATTGTAGTAAGTATTGTTTTATACATTTAATACTTAACACATTAATGTATTTAGTATTTTATACA
>CBVK0100099528.1:0-24576 GCA_900067695.1 Picea abies | reverse complement strand
TTGCCACACATAATGCAATGTACTCTGCTTCTACTATACTCAAGGCCACAAAAGTTTGTTTCCTGCTGCACCAGGAAACCATGGCAAACCCCAAGGTAAAACAACAATCGGATGTGCTCTTTCGATCCATTACGCTCCCTGCCCAATCTGCATTGGCATATCCCTGCAATCTCATGTCTACACCGGAGGTATATCTCAGGCCATAACCAATTGTGCCTCGTAGATATCTCAACACAAGCTTCGCTGTTATCTAGTGTGTCTGTCTCGACTGACTCATAAACTGACTGAGTACACTCACTACATAGCATATATCAGGTCTGGTGTTAACCAGATACATCAATGATCCAATCAGTTGTCTGTAAAGATGTGGATGAATCTCACCTGAATCAGAAGAAGCCTCGTTCATCTTCTTCAAATTCATCACCATCGATGTAGGCATGGATCTGCAGTCTGTCATCACGAATTTCTTCAATATCTCAACTGTATATTTTCCTTGATCCAGGAAAATCTCATCAATCCTCTGCCACACTTCTAGTCCCAAGAAGTAGTGCATCGTACCAAGGTCCTTCATCTCGAATTCAGAAGCCCATGCAAGCTTGCATTCAACAATAAGGCTTTCTGAACCGATGAGGAATAACTCATCAACGTACAAGACTAAAATCAGGTACTCGTCACCAACAATGTGATAGTATAGGTTGGGATCAGCAACACTCTTATTGAAACCCAAACTCATCAAGTATCCATCAATCTTCCCATACCAAGCACGAGGTGCCTGCTTTAGTCCATACAGGGCTTTCTTCATCCTGCATACATGAGACTCCTTCTCATGTGTCACGAATCCATCTGGTTGCTCGATGTAAACTTCTTCCTCAATCTCACCATTGAGAAAGGTTATCTTCACATCCATCGGATGTAGTCTCCAACCCATGGATGATGCTAGGGCAATGATCGTACGGATGGAAGTGTATCGGGCAACAGGAGCAAATGTCTCCTCATAATCTATTCCCTCCACCTGAGAGAATCCTCTAGTCGCAAATCTCGCTTTGTACTTCTTGACACTTCCATCAGCTGCATGTTTGATCTTATAGATCCACATGGAAGTCACTACAAACTTCCTTTCCGGTCTCGAAACAATATCCCACACATCATTCTTCGTGATGGACTAATACTCTTCGATCATGGCATCTTGCCAAACCTGCTGACTTGTTGCTTCTCCATGACAAGAAGGCTCAGTATCAATGATGTGGCTCATCGCTGAAATATAGCTCGAAAATATCTATTGTCTCTTGCTCTCTCGGAATGTGCCACGAGGAACTACATGTCCTTCTGCCTCCTACAGAGTATGTCGAGCCCAAGCAGGCCTCTTATGACCTACTGCAATGTCCCTGGAAACATCAACTAGAGCTATGGGATCAATTGGATCAGCAACTGTCTCCCTCTGAACTGTTGAAGGGGGAGAAGGTATTGTCTTTTCATTCTTCTCACTGTCAATCTCCATCTGAGATTCTCGGGATCTTCGGAAGGCGATCTCTTCCTCAAAGGTGACATCTTTGCTAACCTCGATCTGTCGCTGACCAAGGATGTATATCCGATATGCCTTCGAAGATTCACTGTACCCCACAAATGTACCCTTTCTGCCTGAAGGGTCTAGCTTGGTCCTCTTCTCCTTGGGTACATGAAAGTATACTGGACACCCAAATATGTTCTTCAGAATCTGATGAGGACTCTTGTTCTAAACATACACAGTTATCATGGATGCTTCTGCCCACAGAATCATAGGTAGATTCTGATCATGTATCATCGCTTTGGTTGCCTCAATAATGGTTTTGTTGTTCCTCTCTACAACCCCATTCTGCTGAGGGCTATAAGGAACGGTGTACTCCCTCTTGATCCCTACCTCAATACAGAAATCACTGAAATCTGTGGAGGTGTACTCTCCTCCATTATTTGATCTCAGCACCTTGATCCTCCTCCCGGTCAGGTTCTCAATCTGAGCTTTAAACTCTTGAAATCTTGCAAGGACTCCATCCTTGCTCTTCAAGAAGTAAATCCACGTCTTTTGAGAGTGATCATCGATGAAGAGCACATAGTACAAATATTCGTTCAAGGAAGCAACAGTCATGGGTCCACAAACATCTGTATGTATCAAGTCCAAGATCCACTTGGATCTACTGTCACTACTCAAGAAGGACCCCTTGACATTCTTGCCAAGAGCACAACCTCTTCAAACGCCATTATGTTGAACATGTATCTCTGGAAGGCATGTTACCATCTTCCCTAGAGTGGGAAGGGCTCTGTAATGTAAATGAGCAAGTCTCCTATGCCATAGCTCGCTCAAGCTGATAGTATCATGTAACAGGGCCTGGACTGGTCGGACAGCCAATCTCTACAAACTGTTTTCTCGAACACCAATCACTCGGGCAGAATCCATGTGTGAGTTCTTGTGCCACGCAAGAACTTTTCCTTCAGAGAAGGTAACCTTGTAGCCTTTATCCTCTAATGCAGAAACAAAGACAAGGTTCCTTTTCATCCCAGGTACATATAGTACCTCACTTAATTGAAGTGGTATGTCAGAATCTAGTTGGAAGGTAGAAGTTCTAACTCCATTCACAGTATATCTGGCATTATCACCAAGTACACCATGTAGACGAGACTCTTTCTCAACAAGGTCTGTAAGATGTTCTCTGTATCCATTCATGTGTCTGGAAGCACCATTGTCAATTAACCAAATATCACTATTTGTAGGAATCGTACCTAAGAGTGTTGATATGAAGAAGAATGCTTCATCTTTTATGTCTTCATCTCTCTGATGTGCTTTTGGATCAACATCGGCAGTGGATGCAAGTTGTCTTCCCTTCTACCTGGTAGGACAATTTCTCGCAATGTGTCCATACTTGTCACATCTGAAACATTGAATCCTTGATATGTCTTTTCTCTGTTCATGACTTGGAGTTGTTGAACTTTTCTTGTCTTTGAATGCTTTGTTGAAACTTCTTCTATTTCTTCTTCCTCTCTTTGCATGAGAAGCAAGAGCTTGATTTTCATCATGATGGGAGTCTTGCACTCCTTTGGCTATAAGTTTGGTTTCCTCCTGAGTGCAGTTTGTCCATAGACGATCAAACTCAGGTAGATCAGCTCTTCCACTGATAATTTGAAGAAATGGTTCCCAATGTCTTGGAAGAGCATTGAGAGTAATCATGACAAGTTCTCTACCTGTTATGGTTTTCTCCAATGGCACCTAGCTGATCTTTGATCTCTAAGATCCTCAAGAAGAATGTGGCAATGGTGTCAGCTTTCGTCATCTTGATATTTTGAAGTTGATGCTTCAATGTAAGAGCTATGTTTGTGTTGTTGCTCTCAAACATCCTCTTCAATACATCATACATTTCATAAGTTGTCTTCAAGGTAGCAATACGAGGTAGTAGATGATCTCTTACTGAATAGATGATAATCTTCCTTGCTTTGACATCGTCTGCCTTCCAATCAACCTTCTCTTCATCAGTTGTTGTTTATGGTAGTCGTTTCTATCAAACTCAATAGGTCATCCTCTTCTAGAGTGATTTGTAGTCTTGATTTCCAGGAGCAGAAGTTGCTTGATCCATCAAGCCTATCTTCCACCAAGGTTTTGTTCCTCATGGCTTGCAGATTCATCACAAACCCTAACGATTAGGCTAGGAAACCTAATGGCTAGGCTAGGCTAGCAACCTTAGGTTTCGTTGGACATATGACTGCCAACAATAAGCCTTTAGAAAGTCAGAAGAACCCTAGTGAGCTGCAAAAATCCTTCAATGAACTGCAGAAACCCTATAGGCCGAAATTCTGCAGAAACCCTAGAAACCCTAGGGGGCAAAAATCAAAACTTCTCTGATTTGCAATCAGAGAGTTGCAGGAGGTGCGCTGAAGGAGGTCGTACACACCTATGCAAAAATTAGGCCCAACGTTCAAGTGGAAGGTGTTGAAACTAGCTTGACAAGGGGGGGTCGTTTTTGCAGTTGCAGCAAGAGGGTGACGGTTGGCTCTTTAATGGCTTGTGCAATGGCTCTTTAGGAACTCTACTCTGATACCCTATTGAATTTTAATGCTTAGCTCAAATGCATGTATTTTATTTCAATTTAGCATGTACTTGAACCATAAACAATGCAGCAATACCATATACAGTAGCTGTAGTAACCAAGATCATAAGAAGAATAACCATGCACAAGAACACAAGAGTTTATCCTGGGAAAACCCTTCTCAATCCAGGGAAAATCCAACAATCCTTTGCTATAGAGTCAAGAGAAGATCCTCCACCATAAACCCTAGAGCACACAAGAGGGTGCTCTTTGACCTAGAAACTTGCGCCTAAAATAAGTGCGCACTTCAGCCGTACAAGTAGCTTGAGAGATGTTACAATGAAGTGTGAGTGAGTTAGATCNNCTTATTTATACAAGACCTAGCACATCAAAAGGATGTGTCTATTGGCACAATAGGGCCGACCTGTTCAACTGAATAATATAATTAATCTTTACACAATATTAATTATCTTTTACAAGGTGGGGCCGACTTGTACCCTTTACAACACAAATTAGGGTTACAACAAATCTTACTCTCAAACAATATAGCAAGGGATCCACACATCCTCTAGTGCTCAGCCACTAGGGACATGTCCACCTGTGCTCAGCCACAAGAACGTCACTCTCAACAGATTAACTCAACTAAGTCCATAGGAGTACCATCTGGAGAGCCATCTCAAGTCGACTCAACTAAGTTCATATGAGTCAGATAGGAGACCATCTCAAGTCGTCTCAACTCAGTCCAGAGGAGCACGACAAGAGACCACACGTCATCTCAACTCAGTCCAGAGGAATATGACACACCCATCACATGGGCTCTCTCACAGATGTCTCAACTCAGTCCAAAGGAGAACGATCTGGAGAATGTCTCGTGAAGCTGCAATCATCAACAACAGATTCACTTCAGGAGCAGCCTAGAAAATGTCGACATTGGATCAGTTTATTAAATCCTTCACACATGAACAAGATAAGCTCATCAAAATGGGGATAATCAAGGGACCCAATGCGCATGCACTTGTTGTGCATGAAAGTAGTAGCACTTCCAATTCAAAGTCCAAGCAAAAAGGCAAGGGAAAGGCGCATGCAGAGCCAAAGAAGGAACAGCACTCCAAACCCTTCGATGATTCCTCAGGCTCCAAAGGTGGAAAAGGGAAGACCAAATGCGGTTACTGCAACCACGGTTATCACCCTGAGTTCGCATGCATGAAGAAACAGATTGATCAGATGGCACAAATTCTGCAGAAAAACAACCTCGGGGATCACATTCCCGAAGCTGCCAAGAAGAAGCAAAAAGATCAAGCCAAACAAGGTAACTCTCATGCACTGATTGTCATTAACTCTTCTCTCGATGCATGGATCTTAGATTCAGCCGCATCCCACCATTTGGCAGCAACAGAGAAAGTTTTATCTTATATTTCTGCCTGCACGGGTCTTCCCATCCTCATGGGAGATGTTACCCCAGTTGAGGTCATTGGCCAAGGGAGAGTAGAACTCCCACATGAAAGTTTTGAGAACGTCTTGCATGTTCCAAAACTCTCCCTGAATCTACTCTCCATTTATCAAATAACGCATTCTGGTACAGGAAAAAGGGTGGAGTTCACACCTTATTCCGTAACCATATATGATATTCATGAAACCCCATGATTATTGTTGGTGAGGTAAACCACCACTCTCATTTGTATACTTTCAGTAAATGCATTGCTAAATCTAATTCTACTTTACTACTGACGCATGTTGATGATACTAGTAGATTATGGCACGAGAGATTCAGCCATCAGAATTTCAAATACATGCAGCAACTATGCAAACAGGATTTGATCACCGGCTTGCCCAACATACAGTTTGAGAAAGGGAAGGCATGGAGGGCCTCCTCTTCTTTGGAGCTCATCCACAGTGATCTAACAGGACCCTTTCCTCATCTGTCCATCAGAAAAGCAAAGTATGTGCTTACATTTCTTGATGATTTCTCACGATACACTTTGGTATATTTTCTCAGGCAAAAGTCTGAGGTTTTTGAGCATCTCAAAGACTTCAAAGCACACGCAGAGACTCAGTCCGGGAGAAAGATCAAAATCCTCTGCACAGACAACGGGGGGTGTTCCTGCCTTTATACACAATTGGGTAACATGGAAGAAATCTTCAATCCACTTGGTGTGGCCTTGGGGGCAAGTTATAGTTAAGGTGATGTCACCTAATCCTCAACTCCTCCATCTAGGCCAACTCCTAGCGAAGCCAAGTGGGGTAGTCCCTAAAGAAAATAATCTAAGGCTTGAACTAATCTAAGTACAAGAAATAAATCTAGGAATTTATTGCAAAAGACAACATGTAAAGTAAATATATTCTAAGAGCATATACTACAAAGACACCTTATCGACATCCCAGTCACAAGAGCAGATGTAAAGTAAATTTAGATTATACTTTTGCATGCATGCTAAATCTAGCTTGCACTTTAAAGTTTTCATCATACAAATTAGATCTAGCATAAGAAGTCTCGTCTTTTAGCAAGCATTTCGTAGTAAAATTTCAAGGCTAAAAGTTAGATTAAAATTTTAGAGCTTCATATTTCGTATTTGGCAATCTTAGTGCCTTTTTGTTTGTTGTCCTGAGTAGCAAACAAAATCCACTAAGAAATTTGGCACTTTGTTTGCTTTCTTGGTTATTTTTCACTAACTTTTGCATAGCTTTCACTTGGTATTTTTTGGGCTAGAACTAACAACTTTTGCAAGTACTTATAAAACACTTTTGGGCAACATTTCTCCACTTTAGCTTGCTGTTTTTCCAGGTTTAGCGAACAGATAGGAAAAAGTGTCGCCGAAATCGCGTGGATCTAGAGCATCCGGGACCACCCAAGGCACCCAGTCTTCCCTCCAATACCATTTTCTATCAAATTTTTGTAAGTTTGTTGGCCTTGGACCTATAAAAGGCCATCAAACATTCTTCATAAAGATTCTAACTCAAAAGCAACAGGGGGATAACCCACTAGGCCTCTCATCCCCCCACCCCTGAAGGGATTGTCTCCTTTTTTGCATTTTGTCTTTTGCATGTGTTCATTTTCTATTTGAACAAGTTAAAATAAACTTAAACCAAACCCAAGCACCGCAAAACATTTTCTTTTCTTAGATTAGTTAGCTTAGTTTCATTTTTAGTATTTCATTTTGCAAAGTAACGAACCTTCCCCGTCATTTCCCTGATCTGCTCTCAACCTCGCCAGTTTTCTAAATCTTGGCATGAACCAGAGAGGGATTTAATTCGTGTGGAGTAGTTTTAAATAGGGAAAACCTTCAACAACTATTGCTCGATACAGGATCAATACCAACAAATAGACTTGCGAATTCAAGGGGATACTTTGGGATTCACTCTCCCCGTTGGAATTCCTTGTGATCTTGCTTGTACCCATTTGAGGGATAGTAGTTAAAGGAAACGCATCTTAGTTTAGATTTCATTTTCACACTTACAATCTCTTGCACTCGTGAGTGGAATTGCACTATCGGTCCATCTCATTGAATCAACCCACTAATTTAACCAATCACCCTTAATTAACAAAACTTACCTAGAGCATTGCAACACATTTCGCAGTAGTACATACATTGGCACTGGTCTACAATATTTGTTTTTTGATTATCAACATTTACTTTCAAGTACTTTCAATTGTTTATTATCATTTGCCTTGAAGTATTTCATTTATTTAATATATTTCGCTTAAGCAATCTTTATTTGTGTCATTATATGCTATTAGATTAGTTGTATTTGTTTTTTAATTAATCCTAGAACTTCTTACATTTAGCTTAATCAAGCCTTGGATTCTTTTATTAGGGACTACCCCTCTTGGCTTCGCTAGGAGTTAGCCTAAACAGAGGAGTCGAGTGTTAGGTGATAGCTACCCGACTCAAGACTTGCCCCCAAGGCCACACCCAGTGGATTGAAAATTTCTTCCACATGACCCGAGGTGTGGATTAGGCAGCATTGAGCAATACTCCCTATGATAACGAGATTATTATTCTTCGTGATGATAGTGTTCATGAGGTACAAGAAAAGGTAATGTACCCATGAGAGTTTCAAGAGATTGTATCAAAAACATATAGAATGTCTTGTATGTTCCTGACTTAAAGACACTTGCTTTCGGTGAGTAAAATTATTGATGAAAACAATACTATTGTGTTGGATGAGAAATATTGTTTAATTAAAGATTGTACCAACAACATTATTGTCAGAGGATTGCGGTGTAACGATATGTACAGGTTTGAGGGTATTCCAAAGCAACAGCAAGCCTTTTTTACATGTTCTACTTCATAAAATCAATAATGGCATGAAAGATATGGTCATCTTAATTACTTTTATTTGAAGTTGCTTTATAAACATAATTTGGTGAATGGATTGCTTAACGTTGAAGAAGATAAAGGTGTATGTGAAGCATGTTTGGTGCGAAAGCAACATCGATCCAAATTTGATAACAGCAAAACCAAGGCCACTCAAGTACTTTAATTAATTCATAGTGATGTTTGTGGTCCAATGAGAACCCAATCTCTTGGAGGTGCTAAATACTTTGTCACATTCATCAATGATTTTTCAAAAAAACTATGGGTATTTTTTTTGAAGAACAAATATGACATCTTTTCCATTTTTAAGAAATTCAAGGCTATGATTGAAAATGAAAGTGGTCAACACATTAACATGTTCAGGAGTGATAAAGGAGTTGAGTACGAATCACATGCATTTCGTGATTTTTTCAACCACCATGTTATTGAAAAATAAACTTTTGTTGCCAAAACACCACAGCAAAATGGGGTAACAGAGAGGAATAATAGAACAATTATGGAGATGGCTAGGTGCATGTTGAAAGGGCGTCATCTCAGTGATCAGTTTTGGGCTGAAACAATTCAAACAGCAATGTTTTGGTTAAATCATAGTTCGACAAAGGCGGTTCATGAAGAGATCCCTTATGAAGCTTGGCCAGGAAGAAAACCAAAGGTAACCAATCTCAAGGTTTTTGGTTCTTTTGCATATGCATATTTTCCAGATTCAAATAGACATAAGTTGGAGGATAAAAGTAGAAAATGCATATTTATTGGGTATAGCGTTGAATCAAATGCATACAAATTATATGATCCGGTAAATAGAAATGTTGTATAAGTAGGGATGTATTTTTTTATGAGAGACTCCCACATGTGCATACATCAGAATGGAAAGGTGAAGTTTTGCAGGGTGATAATGAAGAGCATAAATTTGGAATTATTGTCACATATAAGAGACACAAAAGAGAAGACGACAAAGAAGTGGAGAAAGAAAAAGTAAAGTTGGAGTTGGAGTTGGAAGAACAAAATGGCAGTCAGTCTCCAAATGATGAAAGTTAGTCTCATAAAAGACCAAAATGGTTCTATCGAACTCTTCAAGATCCAAAGCTAGAAGAAATACAAGGAGAGAGAAGAGCAAGGTCAAAATCACCACACCAGGTAAATCTTGCTTTGATGAGTGAACTTGTACATTCTTATGATACAGTTTCTTTTAATGAAACAAATCAAAAACAAGAATGGAGAGATGCAATGCAAGTAGAATATGATGCCTTCATGAAAAACAACACTTGGAAGTTAGTTGAATTACCCCCAACTAAAAAATCAAGGAGTTGTAAATGGGTTTATCGCACAAAGTTCAAATTAGATGGTTCTATTGATAAATATAAAGCCAAGTTAGTAGCAAAAGGATATGCACAAAAGGAAGGTATTAATTATGAGGAAATGTTTGCTCCTACTGCAAAATTAATCACAATCGGAATGTTGTTAGCTCTTGCAACACGGTTTGGATGGTAGATAAACCAGATGGACATTAAAAGTGCATTCTTGAATAGGGATTTGCAAGAAGTGTATATGGAGCAGCCTAAAGGATTTGTAGTTGAAGGAAAAGAAAAGTTAGCATGTAAGTTGGTGAAGGCCTTGTATGGACTAAAACAAACCCCTCGAACATTGTAAGAAAAGATTAACAAATATCTTTAATCAAAAAGTTTCAAGAGAAGCAATTATGATCCTAACTTGTATATCAAAGAAAAACGTGAAGAAATTATTATTATGGTTCTATATGTTGATGACTTAACAATTACAGGTAGCAGTGATGACTTGCTTCAAGAATAAAAAGATGGTCTTTGCCAATCGTTTGATATGACTGACTTGGAATTGTTACATTATTGTTTTGGCATTGAAGTTTGGCAACAACCACACAGGATTTTCATCTCACCAACAAAGAATGCTTAAGAATTGTTGGAAAAGTTTGAAATAGAAGATTCTAATTGTGGTGAACCAACCCGGTTCCCTTATGTAAATATCCAATGTAAAAATGACAATAGGTTAAAATCCATATAGGACAAGTAATGAATAATTGAATAAGATATGATGAAAATGATTAAAATGAGAATGAGGGCCTGTATATATACCCACGCAAGGTTGCCCTTTCATAAATAGTCATGTCCTTTGAGACATGTCCTTTGATATTTACTAATTATTACTTATTAATTATTATTCAATGATATTTATATTTAAATATATTAATATTTGTTACATTGCCTTCCCCTTTTGAAATGCTTTGTCCTCAAAGCATATTTATGGAAGAGCTTGACGTCTTTTTCTTTGGATTGTAATGTCTTCGCACCATTCTTTGTTCTTCGAGTTGTCATAGTTGATGATACGAGACGATATGAACCTCCGAGTGTTGAGCAAAATTATCGAACTGTAAGGTGATCTGACCATCCTAATTTGATCTTTTCTAAAACATTGTGCTTATAGGATTCCCAAAATTTATTATGGGACTTAATGATACCGATATCAGTATTCTTCAGAAGAGAGGTTAATTGTTTCCCTTCTAAGCGATGTGTATACGTTGACTGATTAAGATATCTGCTCTCGTGACTGGGATGTCAATAAGGTGTCTTTGTAGTGTGACTGTGATATTCATAATCCTGAGCTTCCACACACTGAAGTTGGAAGCTCCTTCAAGCCTATCCTCGGCCCTGACTGAAATGGAGGATGCCATGGACCTCACACTGGAAACATTATCAAGCTCGCTTGGATCTGTGTGTACCCTGTTGTTGCACTTCAACAAGCTTATCACACCCCAAGCTCTGATACCATGTTAAAATTATGAGCTTGATTTTAAACTGTAAGGAATTATTTAAATTCTGACAGTACTTTGAAATTAGCTTAATATGAATCACAAAGCATAATCAAGACTGAATAGCAAAAACCATGTAGTTTTACCAGCATGTAAATTGACACCACATGTACCCTGGGGAAACCCTATACAAGGAGAAAAACCCCAGCAAACAATTTCCTTTTATTGCAAAGATAATGTATGACCACTTACAAAATATCCACCATGAAAATTCTGCTCTTAAAGAGCTTGCCAACTTGACTCTGACCTGACTGTGTAACTAAGAGACCTTGCTAATATATAAACTCTTGTTACAGACCAGCACTGAAGATGTATCTTTGTTGCCTTCAATAACTGAGATACGTTGCCTCTTATGGACTGATATATCAGCTCTGATATAGACTATTATTGTTGCCTCTATTGGACCAATACGCGGCCTTTTCTTGGACTGATATATGCCTCTGTTATGGATTGATATATGCCTTTGTTATGGACTAATATATCACTATGCTTCCTCACCCATATGCAGCATAACTATTGTGTAGAAAAGAGGGTCGACCTCTTGCTTAAATAGGAGTGGAGAGGTAAAGAGGAGATGGCTCGAAATAGCCTAAGTGAATGCATGTGTTTACAACTAAACTTAACTCAGCAACCAGATTTAGAACTGAACTTTAACACTTCAGTTAGGACTCGACCTTGACTGGACATGCATGCAAACTACTCAGCATGCATATGACATGCATGCAACATGCAACATGCGACATGCAAAATGCAACAAAAACTTAACAACTTTTACTTTGACCTAGACATGCAATTTTGACTTTTACAACTCAACTCTTTACATGGCAATTCAAATTTCTTCATGGTGGATGGTGTTACACGTGCCAACACACTAGATCAACACATTTACATCATTTCCAATATCAGGAAATTGTTTGTTTCTAGCTCATAGGAGTTTTATGTTCAGCCTAACTTTTGCTAGATGCCTTGACTTTTTCTCATGGCTCACAAGGCTTGACTAGGCTCACAGAGGTTGTACGTTCCCACTAACTTTTGCACTAGTCTGTCTATGCTCACAGAGGTTGTACGTTCCCCCTGACTTTTGCACTAGACTGTTTATGCTCACAGACGTTGTACGTTCCCCCTGAATTTTGCATTAGACTTACATCTTGACTTTTCTCTTAGACTTACAAGGCTTCTACCTTTGCCTTGGCTTGAATCACAAGATCATTTACCATCTCATTCGTCCTGACTTTTGGTTTGACTCATAGAGGTTGTACGTTCCCCCTAGCTTTTGTCAATACCTCACAATACTGGTTGATTCTCCAAATCTCCCTGGCTAGCCTCATGGTAGCCATGGCCTCTCATTGGAGAATGACTGTCGATGCTACCAAATTTAACACTAAATACATCAACAATATGCATTTATAATTTCAGATTTTGTTGATTAATAAAACCCTAATTTAATACATCATTTAGCCCTCTTTTTTCACTAGTTTATTACTTGTTCAAGGGCTGATTTTATTGCCGCTGTCATAACTAATATTACTGTTGTAATTTACTATCTTTCTTCACGTTTTACAACAGCCAATAGATTTTTCTTCTTTTGTAGTGTTTGGGGATCCTCTTGAGCCTAAAATTGACTTGATAAGCCTTCTAAATTGCCCTAGATCCACATCCATACAAACCTAGAATTGCACAAACTTAACAACTTGTCCTTACCTTGATTATCTTATTCCATTGGCAGTACATTAAGTAGCTACACAAGGGGCCTTAGACTTGATTGTGTCTTGCTTAGGGATTCATGCTGAGGGACAAGTTCTTGAAGACCCTTGAAAAAGCTCAAGAGTGGGCTAGCAAGATTTAGGAGAATATGTTAGCTTCCAAGGTAGAACCTTTTAGTGCATCAAGAGCTAAGGCTGAAACCAAACCTAGGGCTATGAATAGCATTGATCTTGACCTTGATGCAATGATGGCCCTTGCACAAAAAATTGACCAAATGACAACCGAGATTTTGCAATCCCAAGCCAATATCATGGATAGGTTAAACATTTTGGAAAGGGAAAGGGGTCAACCTCAAAATCCTCCTCCTAGACCTCAATATAATAACAATCTACAACCCCGAGGAAAACAAGGATGAAATAGAAATAGACCTCCTCCCAAGCAAAGACTTCCTAATACCCTTGCCCCTTCTGATATGATTAACCAAGAAGAGATCCCTTAGTGTTTGTCTTGCAATGAGTGTCAAAGGGAATGGGAATGCCCAAGAAATCAAGTTCATGAGGAAGGTTTCCCAAGAAATCAAGTTCATAAGGAAGGTGAAGACCCTAATATTTATGAACGTATGAATTTGGTTGAAGATATGGATCCTATCTATGCTACCCTTGGAGAAACCTACACTATTACAAGTGGGCAATTGGAGCAAATCAAGCAAAGGAGTAGGGATACTACTAGGATAGTTAGGTTAGAAATGTTGAATGTCATAGATGAAGAATCTAAGGATAAGCTTAGGAAAGAGAAGTACTTGCAATACTCTAGAAGAAAGCTTTGTAGATTTTCGAAACACTTTTGATTCTTTCCCTCGACAAGCCCTATTCCAGAGGCGCAGAGACATCGGCATCTCTGAGACCTTACTGACTATCATCATGCGCCTATACCAGTCAATTCTTGGGCATCTCCACACAACCCACCGGGTTTCATATTTTATCAAGAGTATTATTGGGGTCAAATAGAGATGCCCCATATCCCCCACCTTGTTTGGGATCTATATAGATGTTGGAGTCCTTCCTTCATGAGCATATCTAGGACAGTGATGGGTGCCTTCTCCACTAGGTTTGGATATTTATCCTGCTTTTTGTTGACAACATGGTCCTCTGAGCTTCATCTCCAGGGGGGTTGCAAAGACAATCAGATGCTTTAGCCCTTTTCTGTGACCTTGGTCAACTGACGGTCAACCTGGGTAAAACCAAGGTTATGATCTTCAATGGGATGAAGAAGATCTCCTCGACACTTCATTTCTTTTTCAAAGGGGAGGACATTGATATCACTAGCACCTACACATACTTGGGGGTGCCATTCTCAGGACCTCATTTCAATATGAGACATGCACTTCAGACCCAAGTCAAAAAGGGCTACGGATCCTTAGCCCTCCTCAAGAGACAGTGTTTCTGACACCATTTTTAGGACATCTCGTCTGAGATGTCCCTCATGGACCCTCTTATCCTACCCATAGTTCTCTATGGTTCTAAGGTTTGGGGGCCTTGTTTACCAGAATCTAATTAAGCCTCATCCAAGAGAGTGCAAACCCTTCTCCTCCGACTCATTGTCAAAAGCAAGCAAGTAGTCCCTCGGCACATCATCCTAGTAGAGTTTGGTGCATGTTGACCACCTATTTCAACTAGGTGTCAACGTCATGTATCATGAAGATATGTACCTTGTGGTACGACAAGTTTGAAGACTTATGGCTCAGCATAGCAATTTTGCCCCGCAACACTTCTTTCTGTGTCCACGGAATGTCCACTCCCTTGTGTGGGATAATTTTGTAATATGTTAGCATGGGTCAAGTTTTATTTAGTTGCATAGGACTTTATCATTAGGGAAGTCCTTTCATCGAGTGTTTTTTTTCCTCGGGTAATTAATCTTGCGTTTCAGCAATTTTAATTACTCTTGAGTTTTTCACTCAATAATCCTCCAAAGTCGTGAAAGGCGTTCTAATGATCGAGCCCAATGTGTCTAAGGTCTAAAGATGTTGTAAATGACCATATTAGACATATCCTATAGTCTTGCGGAATTCCGTTAGGTTTTGATACGATTTTTTAATAATTAAAATTTTCCATAAATTGGAAATTTAAATTATTTTTGATGAAAAATGTAAAAATTTGGTCCTTAAGGATTTTGTATAGGGGTGTGAGTACTCAAATCAAATGGCTTATGACCCCCTACACCTTTGGACCAAATTTCAACTCAATTGGACAAGTTTTGCTAGGTCATTGTCCATGAGGAGTCCAAGTCAGTCAAAAATCAGCAAATAATTAGCTAAGGTAAAAAACACAAAAATTGTAAAAGTGTCTAAAGTCAAGAAAATAAGTGGGGAAATGTTTTCTAATGTACTTCCTAAGTTGGAAAAGTAAAAATCCACTTAGAAGAATTCCCCATGAAAAATCAAAAGAGGTTTCCCCCCTCACATCTCACCCCTCAAACCCTAACTCACTCCAAAACCATAAAAGTGTGCCCCTCTTGACTTGTTCTCTCTCTCTTGGATGGGTGACACGTGTAACTCATCCAAGAGGGGTCTCTCCTCTTTGCCTCCTTTAAAAGGAAGCCCCTTCTCCTCATTTTGAGAGGAAGTTTTCACAATAACTTCATTATACTAAAATCTCTCCCCACTCTCTCTCTCATTCTCTCCCATTTTTCTCTTGTAATTTTGGTGCCAATTGGTAACCTTTCTTGGAGCAATAAAGTGAAGTTTTGGAGGATATCTTGGTGTTCTTTGGTGCTTTCATGGTGTATTCTTGGTTCTATTGGCTACTCTTGTGTGATATTTTCTCCTAGTGAGGTAACATTGTAGGTTCTGTTATTCTTGCTTCACATTGTTTTACTTGAAGAACCCTAATCAAAGTATTTTGCTAGGGATAAATCTGTAGTTGTATTGTTATAGATTTACGTGATTTGTTTTTGTTAGAGTTTACAAAGTATTTTGTAGGCCTCTTAAAGGATCTCACCTTCTTGCCTCATTGTGTAGTAAGGGTTTACAGATTTGCAGATTGTCAAAGCTTGGAAGAGAAATTCCAAAGGCTTCATTTGGCTTCAATCAATTTTCTGTTTTAATTTCAGCCCTTTATTTGTTTATTTTCTGAACATATAATCATCATAATCTTGCTAAAAATTCCAATTTTCAAGTTCATATTTTTTCTGTAAAAATTGTTGTACATACTACATATTTTAGTGATTTTTAGCATTTTCCAGCAAGCTTTCTTTCTTGTTTTATGCAGGTTTTCACCACAAAAAGAGGAGGAGCTACCCAAAATTGGTAACTAGAGGCTCAAGAGAACATCACTAAGCTTTTGTGCAAAGCCCCTCTCTCTCTCTATCTCACTTTCTAAAGCTATTGTAAGCAACCCAAGAGAGTCTATTGGGCTTGCACTTTCTATTTCTTTCCAAGTTTAAAATCTATAAATAATTTTAATAATTTTTGCCCACACCTTGCATTGTGCTTGGCTCTGCCATCCTTGCAAAATCTAAGTTTTGCTTTAGTTAATTTTGTCCACCTTTGCCACAAAATCGGAATGTTTTGTCATCCACCTTGTGCGAAAGTTTTGTGGTTAATTTGTTTAAGTTAATTATTTTAAATAATTAATTTTTGTTTGCCCACACCTTGCATGTGAGTGGCTATGTCATCCTGCAATATCGTGTTGGCTAGTGTATAAAAATTTATTTTGTTGCAAAGTAAATAAAATTTATGCCGCCTTTGCCCCGTATTCTCTCCCCTTGCCACTTTGTGGATCTTGGGTAATAAGAAAGGGCAAAGGATTGAGTGGTTAGTCTAATTAGGCACCCATTCTCCATTATTATTTTGCCACTAAAATAAGGTGACTTGTGGAGGCTAGAAGGGGTTGAAGCCAGAGACGGTTTCATGGCACTAAGTGTCCTCCTTGTTGACCACCCAAGCACTTTGGACTTGACCTCTGGAGCTAGAGGAGAACCTTGTTGTTCTCTTGTTGAGCACCCAGCATTTCCTCTTGGCTAAGGGATAAGGACTTGGGATAGTCACATAGCTTAGGCTTGCAACCTTTCACATCTAAAGCACTAAGCTAAAGAGAGACTTAAAATTAACAAAAAGCAACCTATACACTTGCACAACATTTACATTTCCTTGCAATTTATTTTCAAGTATGCAAGTTATTTTCATGTGTAAATATTTATATTGATAAGCATTCTTTATTCATTCATTGTTTTAAAGTAACTGTATAAAGTAATTTTTTCATTGGGTAGATAGTTCTCAAGTACGTTTCATTCTTGTAGAGTTATCATTTTTTGTATATATTGGAAAAAGTCGAATCTTTAGGCACTGGTCTAATTGTGGCTTAATAAATAAAGGTTTGTTTGTCATTGAAAGATTGCACAGTGCATTTGTTATTTTTCATTGGGTTGAGTAACACTAATCAACAATTTAATTAACTCCTAGAATTTTAAATAAAACCTTCACATAGTTTAATAGGGTCTACCCCCCTTGGCTTCCCTAGGAGTGAGACTAGACGGAAGGAGTACATATTGAGGTGACAGTGGGTCTAGATTCAGGTTTGTGCCTCCAAGGACACACCAAGTGGGTTGGAGACTTCTCCACGTTTGTAGGTGTGTATTAGGACGGCAACATCTTTGGCGTCGTTGTCGGGGATAAGTCTTTCTATTTCCGGAGTACGATTTCTTTTGGTTTTCCTTTTTGTTTTTAGCTTTGTTCGATGCTTCTTGTTTGTTTAGAATAAACTTAATCATCAGGCGACTCCATTTCAAAATAATTTGACAAAGTATTCTTCAAGAAGGAAATCACGGTTTGCTTAGTGTTAATTTTAGAGCAGCTATTAAGTTTCTTTTCAATTTACCAGATAACAATAGCATAGGTAGGATCACTGAGAGAAACACAATCACAAGATACACAGCATTTATTCTGGGAAACCCTCATGGGGGAGAAAATCCAACAAAAACTTCTTTAATATAGATAGCCAAGACAATGCCAAGACAATAAACCAAAACACTAGAGAATATCCAACACTGAGCAATGTGCCTCTCTCTTCCTTCTTCTCCCAACTGCAGCTATCTCCAAACTTGTGCACTTGTTGAGTGGAATGAGTTCGCAGGCGCTAGGGAGGTGTCTCTTCAGTGGGCAGGGCCAACTTCTTCACTTAGTGGTTAAAACCACTTTAATTAGTCCTGGGGCCGACTTCTTAATTTGCATGATATAATTAGGGTTTGGCCAATCCACAAAAGGGGATTTGGTCATTTACAAAGCCCGACATGATCAATCCACAAAAGGGGATTGATCTAATTAATAATAACTCAATAATAAATAGAATACTCTTTGCAATTACAATATTTCAACACTCCCCCATAACAAGAAGGGTATTCTACAACATCATCAGGAGAGAGAGAGGGCAGCAACATCAACAGCATCTAGAACACTGACTGGCATATCTATAAATCATCAGAAGCTTTTCTCATCATCAATATCATCATCCACAGCAAGGAGCTGGAATCATCATCATTTGCATCAACATCAATTAGTACATCATCATCCTTAATAACAACACGAGGTTGCTACAACATCAACAATAGCATCATCATCACAGCACAAAGGCTGGAGCAACAACAACATCACAGCACGAAGGTTGGAGCAACATCATCATCACAGCACGAAGGCTGGAACAACATCATCACAACACGAAGGTTGGAGCAACATCATCATCATCATGGGGCAACAGAATGAGACAGGAGTTAGAACATTTTGTGGTACTCTAACAGTCCCTAAGGAGCTGCCCAAGAATTATAAGATTCCCTAGGATATAAAATCCTAACGGAGCTACCACATGGTACTCTGACAGACCGTCCTTACCGGACCTTCGGGATTTGCCCAGGAATCATAAGATTCTCTAGGATTATAAAACTCCTAACGGAGCTACCACTACTTACCACAGCTAGCATATACATGCACAGGTACTCTGACAGACCGTCCTTACCAGACCTTCGGGATCTGTCCAGGGATGATCAGTCCCCTAAGATATAAAATCCTAACTGAGCTACCTGTTGTTGGTCAAGATACCATAGTATCATCAGCATCACTCCCCCTTTCGAGGGATGTCATTTCAGACTATACCAAGCTTGTCTTGAAAGTGTTCAAACTTTACACAAGACAAAGGCTTGGTCAACACATCTGCAACCTGCTCATTTGTGCCAACATATTGGAGCTTTATGGCTCCCCTCTACACCATATCACGAATGTAGTGATACCGGATTTCTATGTGCTTTGACTTGTCATGGAACACAGGCTTCTCTATCATCTTTATACAACTTTGGTTATCACATAGAATCACAGTTGCTTCCATCTCCAGATCAAATAGACCTGTCAACAACTTTTGTAGCGATATGGCTTCACAACTGGCGGAACATGCAGCAATGTATTCTACTTTTGTTGTGTTGAGAGCAATACTAGATTGCTTCTTACTCTACCATGAAGTCATGGCTGACCCCAGACTGAAACATCCTGAAGTGCTCTTTCTGTCAGAAACACTTCCAGCACAATCTGAATCGGTATAACCAATCAGTCTGAAATCTTGATCTCCATTGTATCAAAGACCAAAGTCCAACGTACCCTTAAGGTATCTCATCACATGTTTTGCAGCGACAAGGTGAACACATCTGGGCTCTACCTGTTAGCGTCGGAAGTCACCCCTGGATTGCAGCAAGAGCAGAGCCCGACGCTCATCAGTTTGTGTCACGATTTGTTTAATGGGGTGATCAAATGGAGGTTAACTCAAAACGATGTGGTTCTAACTCCGAAACTAGGCCAGGCATGCATGGGCAAGTGAGGTCTTAGATAACTTCAGACAGTGAGTTGTAGTAAGGGCGAGTAGGGGGGAAGACTTGTGTAAGAGAGATGCAAAGGTCTGTCGTAAACATCAGGTTCCTAACAGACTGTAGAAGAAGACATTTAAACGCAAGATCTTCTTACCTTCAAACGCAGAAAACGAGAGAAAACAATAATGCTACAATAAATCCTTTATCACAACATAATTGCCATAATTCGTGCGAATCAGTCGATCACAAACCCTCTTAGGATAAGATGAAAACTTAGACGGGAAAAGAAGGACTGTCTAACTTTAAACAAGAAATCTTACATACAAATGCATAACCAGAGAACTGGAATGTGTTAAAACATTACAATCGGGAGCTTCGCTCTACCATCGATACCTTACAAAATACCAAGACTGAGTCTATATACTCAGGAAAATTTACCTAACAGAGACATGTTCAGCCATCCAAGGCGTGGTGTCCCTTTAGCCGAATTCGGACGGATAATCCCTGTCAGACGCCACCTTAACTGTGCATGGCTCCTGTAAGGGGAGTAGTTGAGCCATTAAGTGTCGAGCTAGCGTGTGCAGACCTCCTCCGGCTAGTCAAGAACTCGGCATGGCTTCTTTTGAAAAATGGGTACACAGGACCCTCTCGAGCAGATCGCCTGCCAGACCCTCCATATCTCACACTTAATGAATGAAAGGAGGTTTCAACCACCCGTTCTCATCTTCATTTACTTCAAGCGAAAACCAGGATCGAGATCGCATCAGATGGCGCATGGAGATCACGATGATCCATTCGACGACTAGCCCCGACGCCTTTGGCTCCTTTTGCACAGTTCCTTTCTTTCCCAAGTGACCACGGGCTGTGACCCTATGTTTATTCCCAAAGCGCTTTCGACGTTCACGAATGGAAGGAGTTAATCCTTGCTCATTCACAGCTGCGATGAGCGAAACGCCGAGATGGCTTACTTGGGCGCCACGCGTCCTTCTCATATCTGACGGTCCTGAATTCACTCGGTGATGTTGTGGGACCGGGTCCTGGACACTCCCGGTACCTCGCGCATCGGGAATATGACGGAGTTGTTCCTTGCGTTTCGAAGTCGCGATGGGCGAAAAGGCAAGGAGCCTAATCGCCCGCGCCAGGTTTCTCTTGTGGATGAACGGTTGAGGCTGCTTCGCGATACTGTGGGCCCGACTTCGGGCGCTTTCGGCGCTTCGAGGTTCGGGGTTTCGAGATGTAGAAGGACATAGAACCCTCGCCTTTTGAACTTGCGACTGCCGAAAAGCCGACGCGACTAGATCTCGCGCCACGCGTCCTCTGGATGGATGGCTGCTATCTTTCCCTACACACAATATGGGCGCTATCCATTGCGCTAACCTCAGCGCAACTTCTCTACCTGCGATTTCCCGCCAACCGTTGATCTACTCATATGAATGGATCCAGACCGCTGACACTATAATTTTGCCCGCTCGCTTGATTTTAAGTCCGAAAAAGGACTTCTTCTATGCGCTGCGCTTGGGCGCTCCTCGTGCAACCTGCAGACCTGGATATCCCGATGCCGAAGACAAGTAACGTTGCTAACATTAGGCTCCATGGGGGATAGAGTCGTCCCTGTGATGCTCTAAGGACTCATTTTGCAGTTCCAGTGCCTTGTTGTTGGGCTATGGAGTCATTTACTAAGCCGAAACAATAAAAGTAAAAACGAAGAACAAAAAGGACAATATTTACAAAACATAGGAGCCACTGAAGGCTCAGACAAAACATTTTTTAGGAAAATGCCCATTTACTGGGCTACTGAAAACTTCTTCGCCTTCCAAATCTTGCAACTTGTACGTGTTATTTGAGAAAACCTCAGAGATTCTGAAAGGCCCGATCCACAGGGCTTCAAATTTGTCGTGTTTGCCCTTGTCCTGCTTAGGAGCATCCCATTTCAGTACCAAGTCTCCTATCTGGAACTCCTCCTTCTTGGATTTCTTATCAAAAACCTGCTTGATCCTCTGTTGATGGTCCTGAATTCTGATCATTACCTGCTCTCTGGCCTGCTAGACTTCTATCAGCTGATGAATTCTTCGGATCATATCATTTGGCTCTACTTGATAATCCTGGAAGAAGTTCGCTACGGGAATGGCCAGCTGAGAAGGGAAGACGGCTTATGCTCCGTAAACTAACTGGAAAGGGGAGATGCCTATAGATCTCTTTGTGGTCACCCGATCGGCCCATAGAGCAAATTTCAGCTTCGAATTCCACGCCCTTTTGTTGTCCTCCAATAATCTTTTGATGATCCCTATCAGGCTTTTGTTGGAGGACTCTGCCAAACCATTTCCCTGGGGATAGTATGGGGTGGAGTGAATCAGTTTCATCCCAAATTGTTCACAGAACTTGACTAACGGCTCAGCCTTAAAAGAGGTTGCGTTATCAGTAACAATCTTCCTTGGGCAACCGAACCTTACGATGAGGTCTTCCAGGAATCCAATGATTACCTTGTNCCTGGTGGGGATAGCTTCAATCCACTTAGTAAAGAAGTCTGTGGCAGTCAGGATCCATCTGTGTTGTCCGCTAGAAGCAGGGTGGATTTCTCCAATAAAATCTAGACCCCATAGCTGGAAAGGTCCCGAAACAACTACAGGCTTTAAAGGCAGGGACTTGAGCTGTTGCTTTCCTGAAAATCTTTGGCATGTGATACAGGCTCTAACTCCTCTATGGACATCAGTGAACAAGGTGGGCCAGTAGTACCCAGCTCTGAGAATTTTGTGGGCTGTGGTCTTCCAGGAATGGTGCCCTCCACACAGGCCGCTGTGAAATTCGACCATGGCCTCTTGTGGATCCATGCATTTTAAAAGCACTCCTAGGGGGTCTTTCCAGTATAAACTTTGATCGATAAGGCAGTACCTGACTACCTTGAACTTCAGAGCTCTTGCTTTGTTTCTTTGCAGGCCATCTGGGGGCCGCAACTCCTGCAGAAAATATATGACATCTTTATACCAAGGACATTGAGCCAACAAGGGCCTACGTCGGACAACTGATTCTGCTGATTTTCTGATTGTTTATTGACAAAATCCACCCCCAAAGCTTTGCAATTAGCTTCAGCCAACAGCCTGGCTAAGCCTTGACCCTTGATCAATCTGGTAGGCATTATTTCCAAGTCAAATTCCAGGATCTTGGCTATCCATTTACTCCTCTTCCCATCAATGTCGGGTTGTACAAGGATGTCCTTCACAGAGGCTGAAGGAACGTATGCGGTCACTTTTGAGTGCAAGACATAGACTCTGAAAGCTTTGAGATCTTTCACTAAGGCATAGGCCTGCTTCTCCATGATTTCATATCAGACCTCTGCATCTCTTAATGCCTTGCTGAAGAAGGCAATGGGTTGCTCTCGCCCTTCCTCATTTTTCTGCAACAAGACCGCTGCTACTGTATCAAAAGAGGCGAAAGAGAAAATTAAGAAATCTTTCGAATAGTCAGGACTGATCAGCATTGGTGCCTCAGTCAATGCTTTTTTTATCTAGACAAAAGATTCCCTGGGTCCAGCGGTCCATTTCACTTCATTTCCCTTCTTGAGCATGGTTGTGATGTGTTTCACCAGCTCAGCAAAATTCGAAACGAATCTCCTCAGAAGATTAATCTTTCCCAGAAAGGCCTGAACTTCCTTCTTAGATCTGGGAAGTGACAGGGTCTGAATTGCCTCCACTCTGCTAGGATCAATCCTCACTCCTTCTGCTGACACTATATGGCCTAATAGCTTCCCCTCCTTCATAGCAAACAAAGATTTCTTGGGATTTAGAGAGAGACCAAACCTCTGACACTTCGAAAAAACTTTTCTCAAGTGACAGCAGTGCTCTTTGTCGGACCTCGAGAAGACTGTGATGTCATCCAGATAGATCACCACGAACTGATCTTTTTCTCCGATAAAATCTATGTCCATGGCTCGCTGAAATGTGGCTCCTGCATTCATTAACCCAAAAGGCATTTTGGCGTACATGAATGTGCCCCAAGGAGTGGTAAAGGTCGTTTTTTATCTGTCTTCAGGCATGACCGATATCTGATTATAGCCAGAGAAACCATCGATCATGGAGATCCTAGATGCACCGGTTACCCTCTGCAATATGTGTTCCATGTTGGGCAGGGGATAATTGTCTTTCTTTGAGCTCCTGTTCAGGTTCCTGAAGTCGACACAAAGCCTGATTTCTCCACTTTTCTTCCTTACCGGAACCAAATTGGCCACCCATTCGGAATATCTCAGGGGAACGATGATCTGGGCCTCTAACAACTTCTTCACTTCTTTCTCCATGACAGACAGCAACATGGGATTTATCTGTCTTAGCTTCTGCCTGAATGGCTTAGCCCCTTCCTTTAGTGGGATCTTGTGTTCAATGATGGATGTGTCATACGTCTTGAGATCTTCGTAGGTCCATGCAAACACATCAACAAATTCTCTCAGCAACTCAGTATATTCGGCCCTTTGTTCTGTGGTCAAACTCCTTGACAGCTTGACATACTTAGGCTCCTCCGGTGTGCCAATGTTGCACTCGGCTGTGTCAGCATCTTCACCTGAAAACCTATCCTTTACTGCCACATCATTCCCATCGAACAATCTTTCTAAAGGAATAAGCCCCCTCGGAATGTGATTGCTAGGTAGTTGAATGCTCTGGTGGTTAGCAATTTTATTTAAAAACACCTCAGGGTGAGGGTTATCTTCTGTATCAGGATCCTGATCAATGTGCAATGCAGAAAATTCATCAACAGATTGGAGAAATTTCTCGATTTCCAGATCATCTTCGAATACCTTCCAATGCTTGACATTGTCTGGTACAGAGGGCCTATA